>VZRM01005295.1:0-27690 GCA_013397955.1 Grantiella picta
ATTTTTATTAATATATTTATATATAAAAGATATAATAAAATTATATCTATTAATAAATATATTTTCTTTATATTCAGAGGCTCAAAATCTTAGCAGTTACAGCAAACATTCCTTAGTTACTAGGTAGTGCCTACCAAAACTCTGTAGGTACAATTTTTTCATCACTAGCATCAGCTAGTTTATATCAAGAGCCTTTCTATAAAATTTATTTTGCTTGCTAGCTTGCTTGCTTGCTTGCTTCTAAGAGCATACTTTAATAGCATACTTTAGGTTTTGGAGTGACAGATGTCATAAGATCAGGCTTGTTCAGTAAATGAAGAAAAATCTTGCACTTCTGTTTCCTTCAAATCCGCTCCTTTGTACTTTGAGAGGAGAAATGACAAGCTTAGAGCAATTTGAGGATTTTGGATATATATCTTGTAATACCATAAACCTGTAAAATACTAGTGTTTGACTGAATACAGATGCTAGCTATTTCACAGTTCAGTTTTTAATGACATAAGGTTAGGTGCTAAATTTCCAAAGCTATCTAAGGGGATTTATTGGTATTATTACTGGATTTGAAGGCAAGTGAAAGGCTTAATCCCTATGTCATCCTCTGTTTAAAAAAAAAAAAAAAAACAAACCTATGGAATTCTGAACAAAGAACGGGATGTGTATATTACAAATTTTAACCTTGAAAGAAAATAGAACAATCCTGTCATCTTATGCTTGTGTTATTTTAACACAAGTATATCTCGTTTCATCTGTTCACCATAATACGAGCTGAACAGAGCTGGCAGGTCTTTAAGAACATTATTCTTGGAGTGCAAGAGCTTTAAATTCCCACGTGTAAGAAATTGGACAAGGACAACAGGAGATCAACATGGCTGAGAAAGAACATTTCGGTCAAACTAAGGTGTAAGAATGAAATGTACAGAGATATGTTCTGGGGAGAATATAGGGACATTTCCTAGATATGTAAAGATGGGATTAGGAAAACTAAATTTGACAAGAGATGCAAGGAATAATAAGGGCTTCTAAAGGTACTTTTGTCAGAAATGGAAAATGAAAGAAAATATTCTCTCCCCTGGTAAATAAGACAGTACAACAAGTGACAATGAACATGGAGAAAGCTGGGGCATTCAACAATTTTTTTTGCCTCAATTTTCAATTATAGTTTCTTTCCCCATACCTCTAAAGTCCCTGAACTTCAAGGTAAGGATAGTCAGAATGAAATTTCCCCCACCATAAGTGAATATGATGTTCAAGAATATCTGAGGGATCTGAACATACACAAGTCCAGGGGACCTGATGAGATGCACCCCTGGGTCCTGAGGGAATTGGCTGATGGAGTTGCTAATTCACTGTCTATCATATTTGAAAAGTTGTGGCAGTAAGGGAAAGCACCAGTAACAGGGAAAAAAGGAAACATCATACACAATGTCAAAAAGGGTAAAAAGGAGACCCCTGGGAACTATTGACAAGTAAACCTCCCCTCTGTAACCAGCAAGATCATGGTACAGAAATTGCTGGAAGAAGATATGTCAAAACATTCCGAAGACAAGGAGGTGGTTAGGGACATGTGACAAAGGTTCACACAGGGCAATTTGTGCCTGAATCATCTTGTGGCCTTCTATGATGGAGTGACCGTATCAGTGGTCAACGAAGAACTACAGATATCTTCTATCTGTACTTCCATGAAGTGTTCAAGTCCAGATTGGGTGGGATTTTGAGCAAACTGGCCTAGTTAAAGCTGCACCTGCCTATGGCAGGAGGGTTGGACCTAGATGATCTTTATGGTCCTTTCCAACCCAAGTTATTTTACTATTCTATGTATAACAATAGTAATAATACTAATAAAATTAGTTATTGACTCTAAAATTAAAATGTTAGTGCCATTTTTTCTTCATTCATTGGGGAAAAAAACCCATAAAAATGTGTCAATAGATATTTAGAAATAGAAGCACTTTTGTTTTGCACCATTTTTTTGTCTTGGCACCATATTTTCAATCATTAGAAGAAGGTCGGTTCCCCTCTGTTAAAGAAATTTCTTTGCCCCAGGTTTCATGAAGCAGACTCTCAGACATCTGATTCCAGAAAAAAAAAAATAATAATTGAGTGGTAAAGCAATAGGAACAGCTTGAACTGGGAGCTTCCAGAGGGACAGAGAACAAAAAAATCCCTGGACTTTTATACCCTTACAGTCTGTACTGCTGATCCTCACAGGCTCATTATGCACCTTACATGAGATTCTTGATCCAGTGGTGAGTTTTGCTCTGGGGTCTTCTTTATTCCTTAGTGAATTGTTTCTCTGTCTCCTGGCAGATCATTATCTGTTTCTTATCTGGGCAGGTTGAGCTTCTGATCACAATCACGACTTCCTTATCTCCCCATTTACACTACCTTCAGGACCTCCCTTTACATAACAGTTCAAGATAAGATAGCGGGAGCTGGGAGCTTCCTGCCTAAGGCTTCAGCAACTTTACCATCTTGTGCCCAGCAAATTTACTCAGAAAAAAAGAATACAGTTAGAAGAATGAAGTTAGGTAAAATGAATTTATAAAAACTCTGTGTACACCCTTCCTGTGGGAGACAAGGGATGCTCTGTTTTTAAGTGCAATTCTGACAGCATCATGATGAGGGATGAGGGATGTACTGCTGAGAAATCACCCACGCTTGCACACTCGAGGTGTAATTCCTGCAGTATCACCTTGAGTGCTGCATGCTGTAGTGCCATCCCACTCCCCAGAGAACAGCTGCTCAAACTGCCCCATGTCTTTTCTGTCCTGCTTAGGGAGGGCTGGGGCACTGCAGGGTGATTTCCAGCATTGTCAAAACAGGTTTGACTGCTGCTGCTTCCTGTACCGTGTCTCTGAACTCTTTTTCTCCTTCGAGTTTCCTCCTTCATTGTTTGAAAAGTTACTTGGTAATTCACTGTTTAAACCAGTGGACTGGTCATCTTTCTTTTTCATGTGTAAAAGCTTGTCTTTGGCAGACACGTTCATGAGAGTTTTGGTTGTCACATTTCGCACAACACTTTTTTAGCCTCATTTCTACCTTAACAGCTTTGCCAATTATGGGCTGTGTGAGTTTCCCTAGAAATTCTGTCCTCTACTGCAGTAATAAGATTGTATGAAAAAACATTGTTCAGCCTTGTTAAAAGGTGATTTAACATTTTGGAAAGTCTTTTTCATAAGATCACCATAACATGGATAGGCTTAATATGAAGTAATATTTTTTAGTAGCAATATTTCATTAATGCTTGAAGAAGTATGTTTAAGAAATTATTTAAACCTCGCATATAATCAAAGGTTTTTATTCTCTCATTTTCACTGGAGGTTGAATATACACAGAAAAATAGAAAAAACACCTATAATAAAGAAAATAACATTTTTAGAAGTTATACTTGATACAGACAGTTCTTGATACATGAAAAAGTAAATTTAAAAAGTTTATTGTTTCACTTCCTCATGAATCAAATATAATTCAGCAGCTTTTTGTCCCTCCTAGAAATCTCCTGCATCGATAATGAATTTTTATGATATGAAGTATAGCTGAATTTTTTGGGTAACTCTGAGAACATTTATCAAATTATTTCTGAGTTACAGGACTAATTCTGAAATATATATTTAAGCCACTCAACAACTGAAAACATATTTTGATTGGCTACCAGTGCTGGGAAGACATGTGACCATACTTTAGTCTTTGCCAGGATAAAGTTAATATCTTTCTAAAATGTTTGAGTAATGAATCCATAATGAGAAGGAAAGTGTTGTCATTTCTTATCTCACAATTATGTTCCACGAGAGAATAAGGACCCAGGAATCCTGTATATTTCAATACAATAAAATGCATTAAGTTTAATTATATTTAAATACTATATTTTTCTTACTGTTTCCTGCTGAGATAGTTCCCCCTGATTTCCTCTTCAGCAAAAACAAATGTACAAAAGCTATAGGGCTTTAGCCAGCATTACTAAATGAAAAATCACCTGCATTACCTTCATTCAAAAATGTTTTCTGTCTCTCCATAGAATATATGCATGCAACAAGCATCAGTACTTTTGGTCCAAATTAATACCTCTTCTCATTCATTTCTCTTTTACTCACCTCTTTTACATAAGTGGCCACTATCAAAACTGTTTTGCACAATAAAAACACCTTTTTAGTGAACTACGACTAATAGAACGTGACTCATATATTTAAAAGTTGGTAGAAATTTTTTTTTTCACACTGGGTTTAGAAGTTAGTGACTTCTACTGACTTTTATTTGAAATTGTAAGGCTCATAACATCTAATTTTAATCATCCAGTTCTAATATACTGACACCTCTGCTGCTAATTCTTTTTCACTCTATTACCTACATAGGGAATTAAGAACTAATTTCCAAGTCTCAATCACATCTCAGTTACAGGCTTAAAGTACGCAAAGCAGATAGCGTGAATAACCCATTATCTGCTTCTGCTGCCACTCAAAACATGAGCTATCACAGACTGACATTTGCCAACCTCTTCTGTGTATGAAGAACAACACTCTTTCTCAGAGACAGGGACAAATTACTAGCCTTTTCTTTTAGTTGGTGATTTCAGAAAAGACTTACCAACATCTAGGGTCCTACAGGGTAATACTGCAGGATTGTATTGGGTTTCTGTGGCTTCGGTAGAGGCTATGGAAGTGGTTTCCGTAGGATATCTAACAGAGCTGGGTCCAAGATGGACCTGACGCTGGCCAAAGCCAATCCCATCAGCAGTGGTGGTAGCACCTCTGGGATAAAGTACTTAAGGACATGGAAAATATTCTGCAATTGCATCCAGAGAAAGGAGTGCAAATACATGAGAGAAACAGCCCTGCAGTCACCAGGGCCAGTGAAGAAGGATGGGCAGGAGGTGCTTCAGCACAAGAGCAGACATGGCCCTGCAGCCCGTGGTGAAGATCAGGGTGAGGGAGGCTGTCCCCCTGCAGCCCATGGAGGTCCACGGTGGAGCAGAGATCCATTTGTAGCCCATGATGGACACCAGGTGGAGAGAGTGTTTGACTGATGTGTAAGCCTGTGGGATGCCTGCACTGGAACAGGCTCCTGACAGAACCTGTAGTCCCATGGGGAGAGGACACCACACCAGAGCTGGTTTTCTGGCAGGGCTTGTGAGCCTGTGAGGGACTCTCACTCAAGCACTGTGTCCCTGTAGGGCTGCGCCCCATGGAAGGGACCTGTGCTGGAACAGTTTGTGAAGTGTAGCCAACAGGAAGGGCTCACATAGGAGAAGTTAATGGATGACAATTGGATGACAATTGACATTGAATGACAATCTTCTGTGTGAGGGACCCCACACTGGAGAAGTAAAAGGAGTGAGGAGTTCTACACCTGTGTAGGAAGGAGTCATAGAGATGTGTTATGAACTGACCAAAATCCCTATTCCTCATCCCCCTGTACCACTGTAGGCGAGGGGGTAGAGAAAATAAGGAGTGAAGTTAAGGGGAGAAGGGAGGGAGGAGGGGAAGGTATTTTGAATATTTTGCTTTATTTCTCATTATAATACTCTGATTTCATCAGTAAGAAACTAAACTAATTTCCCCAAGACAACTCCATTTTGCCCATGATAGTAACTGGTCAGTGATCTCTCCCTGTCTTTATCTCAGACCTTGAGACTTTTGTTATATTTTTTCTCCCCTTGTGCAGCTGAGGAGGGGTGTGAAAGAGAGACTTTAGTGGAACCCTGGCATCCAGCCAAGGTGAACCCACCACACTGTGATATAATACTGGTACTGTGGGAGAGATAAAGTAATCAGATAACTAACAGAAATTAGTTACGGATTCGTTTTTGAAGGACTAATCCCAAATAGATGATAATCCTTTTATTTGAAGAGAAATATCTTTTCTCCTGTTTTGCCCTCCATCTATGGGCTACTGAACAAGGTTTTGCAGGTTGCTATACATGCTATCCATCCAAGTCACTGGACTCTGGACATTACCAACTCCCAGGCAAGCAAACAAACGCTGTCCTTTCCGACTTACATCTGCTCTGTTAGTACATTGACAGAAGAGTGGAACATTTTAGGGAAATGTAATTTAGTCATGTATATTTTAGGTGAAAGTGGAATAAACCCTAACATGGTTTTGGATTGGAACAACTAACACTCTCCCTGACAATTTCTGGGCACAGCTCAGGAGCTGCTATGTGCCAGGATCATCTTCCATATTCAGTTTGGATGTTGCCAAATTGTTTCTGAGGTGAAGACACTTTAATAGAACAGATATTTGCTGTTCTGAGTGCCAGAAAAAACTCTGGGCAGGTTGAACTTACTGACAGATGAAGTGCTAATTTAGATGGATTAAATCACCCTTTGCAGGTCTTCAACAGTATATGTCTCTCTCATAACATCATTATAAATGTATATGTGGAACATAGATGAAGAATATGGCATTCTATGATTCTACAAATGTCACAAAAATAAGTAGAGAGTAGTATGGTAAAAAGCAGAAAGATTGTATATAGAAAAGGAATAAAAAAATTTGGCAGAAAGTCAGATGCAGAAGCCAAAAAGTGTAGACAGGTTAGTATATGTCAGCTATAACTTTAAAAATTAGTTCATGACTAGCCTGTATCTATATAATAAACTTAGTAATCAGAAATTGATAACCTATTTCTGCAGAAAAAAATGGAGCTTGAAGTTGCATTATCCTCATGCAGAGTATAATGCCATGCCTCACCCAGGCATTCCAGAATGAGGAATCACAAGATAAGTAGCACTTTGAATCTTTAGGGTTGGGGTTAAACCATGACAAAAATATTCTTGTAAACCTTTGGATGATTATTTATTTTTCCTTAGCTAAAGAAAAAGATGAAGAAAAAATATTCTCAGCTGTTCTAGACTGGAACAGTTATGACCAAAAAGGGAAGTGAAGAATGATATCGAACTTCTGAAATTTAATGTTAACGCTTACAAAATTCCATCTAACACATCTTTCCCCAGACAACAGCAATTTTGCAGGAACAATTTCAGAGATTTCTTTCTTCTTAGAGAAGAAACATTCCTATGAACATTCTTTGCATATGAAATTTAATGTGAAGTGTTATCTCAGTTGGCATCCCTAAACAGAAAAATAGAAGTTGTGTAAAGATGATGATGGGCTGTATCTTCAAAGAAAAAAGATTATCTGCCCAGAGCAGTGGCAAAGCTTAGTAGAAGTGTTCTTCAACAAACAGCACTGTCAGAAGAGGTGGATGTCAGCTGTTTCATAAGTTTGATAGCTCAGAAGTGTGATAGCTTTTAGATCAATCAATTGGTAGTAGACTTGAACAGAAAATGGTTTTCCATGCAGAGAGAATTTTTGCAATTAAAAAAAAAAACCACAGCATTTTTTCTATGCATAAAAATATCTTTTGAAATAAGTCTTTTGTTTAGGTAATAAATGTTAAATTTTACATAAATTACCCACATTTTGGAGAAATCTACAGTGTAGTCATATTTGAATTGGCATTTTTCAATATGTCAATGTGTTGTCTATATATTGCCTCCATATGTTATTTTTGTTCCTAAATAACACATTACAGAAAGGTAAAAAAAAAAGGTATTAAATATTTAGTCTTTTGCTTTATTTATACCCACTCCTCAGGAAAAAAGTTTCTTTGGGGCAATTTTTTTATATGGATACTGTAAAAATTGATGAAAAGTAATACCTAGATTGTGGGTTATAATACCTAATGTTTGAACTTTGACATTTATACTAAACTGTTTTGCATACAACTTGCATAATTTATTCTTTTTGTCTGATTTATATGATTTTGTCCTAAGGAATATGAAATTAGGCCAGTGCTACTTATCAAATATCTAATAAAATATGAATATTCTAATTGCATTTATGAGTGGATGAAGTGATTATTCACAGTAGGATGGCAATTATAATCAAACACTGGTTTTTACTACACAAGGGAAAGGTCTTCATAATGTTAAGTATCAATTCAAATAGAAATAATGTTATATCAAATATACTTCATGGACACTTGATTCTTCACCTTTAAAAGATAATAGAAAATTCAATTATACCTGGAGAACACTTAGAGTATATTAGCTTTGAATTTTTTCAACAGTCAAGAGGAAAAATTACTTAGGTAAATATGGGATTTCTCTCATTTAAATGAAAAGGAAAAAAAAATCCTCTAATGGGAGAAAAAAAAGAATTACTAAAGATTCCTGCCCCTGATTAAAGAGTCCTTCCATTTTCAGGTTTGAAATAGATAACTAACCTTTAAAAAGTATCTAAGGAAATCCTTTTTGAGGGCATGCAAGAAACTTCCAAAGTTTTGGTGGTACAGCAGGACTTCTTTAAAGACAAGCAGCTAGTAAACTGCAAAACTGAGGCCAGAGAGTTTTTTGGGCAGTCCCCACTTGGTGTTCTCATCTTAGGACAAACCACGTTGTGCATTAGAGGTGGCAGAAAGGGCCAGGCGACATGTGTGTATGTGTGTGTGTCTGTGTGTGTGTGCAAGACTGCAGCCAGAGACCTGGCCATCGTTTGTTGCTCTCACAAAGGCTTAACACAGAATTTGGCAGTGAAACTACAAGGTAACCTTTCTTGGAAAGAGAGTGGTGGCCAAGGTGACCTCCTCAGGATCCTTCAGTCCTCTTGCACAACCTCCAGTGCTGAGAACACCAGTGATATAGGCACTAAGAAAAAGTACTTGGACTGCTGATGTACAAACTGGTTTCCATATAACTAAGATATTTAAAAGCATCACTTTTTGTATCTTCATCTACATGTCCAGAAAAAGTTCAGAATTTCTCATCTATCAGCAGTCTAGAGAAATATCATCTGACCTATATCCAACTCAGATAAAGCGCGGGGCATTAATTTAATGTTTGGGTGTTACATGTTATGTTTCCTTTCTGTGAATCTGTTACAGTTACCATTTCTCTAAACTTTGGGAGAAAAAACATGCTGTACCCTGGCATTACAGTAGAAATGGAAATGTAGTGAAAAACAGAAAATTCAGTTTTTCCAGAGAAAAGAAATGACCAGAAATTAGGGTACTGAACAGACTTGTAGATTAAGTAGTTTTTGTTGAAGTCACTGTACCATCCCTTCTGCCTCCTTAAAGTGCCTCAAGTGAACATTTCTCTGGGAGTTTTAATAACAGATTTTTATGTCCCTTGGGTACATAAGGCCTCAAATAAAATACCATGCCATGAAGGAGAATCAGTAAATCTTCAGTCATAGAAAAACTAGAAAATGCACTGAACTCCCAATATGTTATGACTCCAGATATTTAAGAAGGCTACGATACGTACAGGCTACAGTTCAAAATAACTTTTGATAGACAGTAATTTCATTGCTAGGGTCTTTCTGTTATGAATTGTGTTAAATTACTTTTTTCTAAATGGTTTGAAGAATTCTCTGTAGTATTTGTTTAACTGGAGAGTTTCTGATTACCTTTTGTAAATAGCTTTATCCTCCTTCTATAAAAATATGACGATAAATCTGCCGGATATTGCAAGGCCACAGCCACCCTAAAGATTCCAATATATTTGATTTGAAGAATGCAACATAAGGAAAAGATCATATTAAGCTAAGAACATACTCATTTTCAGTTTTTCTCCTGGGCAAAGACAAGTCATACTAGAAAAATTTCCTTGTATTTGCATTCAGGATGCCCCTGTTTCACCTTCACAAAGAACGTCTGCTGGGAAGCAACTCTTTCATGTGCACACATATTTTGCAGTGAAAAAAGTAGGAATGGAAGAGGAAATTGTACAAAGTAGAAATTTTCTGCAAAATATTGAGAAATTAAAATAAAGTACTAAGTATACAGAGCATAGTGTGAAAAAAGCTATGTTTAAGCACACAAGGCAGGGGTAGCCCAAGAAGTCATAAAGAACCAGGGTCATGGTATAAGCCATGTTAAGAAAAATGAATGCACAAGGAGCAAACTACAAAGAAAGAGATCTAATCTATCTAATTATTACTTTTTTAGCCATTATTCACTGAGATAAAAATTGTTGAACTCTTGTGAGTCATGCCCCTTCCTTTTAATTGAAAATCACTTAGTGGAGATATCTAGTTGAAAGCAAAAGAAAGTGGCATAACTTTCTCACAGTGAAGGGCAAATACTATTTTTATAATTAAACACAATTTAATTGTAAGGATTAAAAAAAATAAATTAAGAACGCAGTCATGAGGTTTCTTTTACTATGGTCATGTCATCATTCAACATATCTCCTCCTTTTTCCTGTCAATAGTAAATATTTTCACACTGAAAGCTGAGCAAATACTTAAGCCTTTTGTGTGATTATTCCCTGATCACACGATAATTTGGATGAGCATGTCCTAAACTCCAGGACTGAACTCTGCTTTTATGCAATGTTCACTGCAAGTAAGAAGACTTACTGTTCTATCCATCTACCTATTTTTTCTATCTATCTACATGACAGGTGAATGGTACATAGGTCTTTAATCTAACCTAGATCATCAGGTAAATTGTTCTTCATCACATACCAACCTGTTTGTTTTCACGGACATTCAACATATTCTGTGAAAAGAAAGACTTTCTGCAGTTCAGTGGACACTTTCAGCCAAATGACTTCAACAATTCTCATTAGTGAAAAGAGATCAATTATCCTACAACACAGAAACAGCAATTACAAAAAGATACCTAACAGAATGTGAAGCTGTGCCCTTTTGAAGCATAAAATAAAATAAAATATGAGCAGAGATCTGACTTTTTTCACTTTTCTTTCATTTTTTGATTATATACTTTTCTAATTTGTCCATTTTGTTCAATGTAGCTATTTCTGCATCTGTTGCTATGTGTGTTTTCCCAATAACTCCCAATGTGTTACAACCCTGGATCTTTAAGAAGGCTACATAATATACAGGAACAAGTTGAAATAACTTTAAATAGATAATAATTTGATCAGTATGGTCTTCTTCTTTGAATGGTGTTAAATTACTGCTGTCTTAATGGCTTGAAGAAATCCCTGTAGTGCTTATTTCCCTGAAGAGTTTCTGATTACCTTTTTGTAAATAGCTTTATCCTCCTTCTAAAAAATGTGCAGGTGGCTTTCTTTTCCAGATGAACCTCCACAGTCCATGACTTTTAAAATAAATTCAGTCTCTTCCTTCACTCATATCTTTTTAGGATATTAATAACCTATTTTGAAGACTTTTGAACAGCTGTGACAAACTGTCAGAAATAGTAGATTCAAATCTGTGTACAATTTCATTGACACAAACAGGACAAATTATGTCTTTTTTAGCCTTGATGAATTATTAGCACAAAAAAAAATTGAATAAAAAGAAAATACTGCCTACCCATACAAATCCAATTATTTCTCCCGGGAGAAAACTACCAGTTACTCTGCTGCTTCCACTATGACACATCATAAATGTTTCACTTGGAGCACATGAACCAGTGCTTCATGTGGTTAAATTTTATAGTTCAATTAACTGAATTTCTGTATAAAAATCCTTTACACTTGACCCTAACTGTCAAACCTAGGATTCAAAATTAAAGTAAGTAATAATGAATTAGGAAGGTAGGTCCTTCCATTAAATGCTATCAAAGACACCTGCCTGTCTCTTTTGACTATATTGGCAAGTCAAGCACCTTTTTAACTGACTAAAGATCTGAACTTAAATTAGTCATTAATTATTATTTCACCCTATTTTTGGAGGAAACATAAAGGATTTCCTAATCTTTTTCTGTATTTCTGTTCTCATGTAAAAGTGTCAGGTAAGTATGAAAAAAACATCAATTCTGTGTGACTAGGTAAGTTCCCTTTTTGTAGTTAAAGTTGAAAATGTGACATGGACAGAAGATATTAACATTTAACAGTTTCTGTAAACAGCTTTGAAAATTATCTGAGCCATATGCGTCTCTCCAACAGAATTTTTTAGCTCCTGTTCATAGCTAATGGATGAAAAAACAATGGGCTAAATCCCCAAACAAAACTCTTATGTCTCTGCAAATCATGTGAAAACTCTCATTGTCACTAACAGAATCAGCAATTCAATCCCAACTAAAAATACTGTTTATGACAACTTCATGTCAATTATCTGTGCTACAGTGCCATGTTGTATTAAAAAATGGGTCAGTGCCTTGTAATGTAAATTCCAGTAATCTACTGCAGGCCAATAGTTCAACTAAATAGTCTAACGAAATTTGCACTCTTCTAAAAAAAATAAGTATTACTCCATAGTGACATTTTTACTCTTTTTAAAGTTCAATATAGTACTTTGGAGTGGTCAGGGATAGATTTATAACAGATAAATAACAATTTTTAATACCATAAATATATATAAGTATAAAGCCTCCATTTTTTATTTTTAAAAACTCTTAGAGATAAGTGTAAAAAGAGCTTGACCTGCCTACTTAATTAATCCTTGGGATTTGATTCTGAAATATGAAAACAGTTGGCTTTTCATCCTTCCTCTTCATACATAACCAAAAATATTGCTAAACTATCATGTCTGTATATATCAACAAAAGTAGTTAGTACAGATTAAATCATCTGTGCAAAGACATGTGTGTGTAAGTAAGAACATAACTCATTAATCATTATATAAAAGCTTATATTCATATTGGTACACAAAATAGTATGTACACGTGAGCTTTCTTCAGAAGATGTTATTGTTAATCTATGTCAAGCAAGAATAAAATCAATAGAACAAATGGGCTGTCACTGGTTCTAAAGCGACATCCTGGAGTTGAAAAAAAATCCCACAAGAAAAAAAGGTTACGATTTTCCTGACTTAAAACTGAACATAAGCTTACAGTTGTGAGTTTTATCTTACAGGAATCTTGATGTAAAACTTCACTTGTAGAAATTTACAGTGAGCATGTATTAACTATGCAAAGTAAGTATTTTTATGAATGTCATTCCAAAATATTCAAGATAAAATTAAAAGGATGCTTGCAAATTATTAACTTCGATTTTCTTTATAATGAATATTTTCCACACAAAATAGGCTGTTTTCCAGGGAACTACAGTCAAGTTTTGTAACAGTCTTACAAAGTCCATACATATTAATCCCACATGCATCATAGATTCAATGACAACATAGTTCCTTTCTATATTCTTTACTTTCTTCTTTTTACTGACGGAGAAGAGGAGGAAAGGTAACTTTTAAAAGAACTATTTTAAAAACCTATTACAAAAAAAAGAAAATCAATGGTTCCCTCCATAAAAGTCATGCAGGCAAACAGAAGACTAGAATACTTTGTGAGTGACTGTACATCAGATGGAAAAAATCAATAGTTTCTGTACAGAAGGTATCCTCAGGGATCGAAAGCTTCAAGGTATGAATAGAATAGTAGCTTCAGTGCTTGGCATCTGCAGAAGTGATAATACATTTTCTAATCTCTGACCAAGAGTGGGTAAAAGAATATACTGTTTCAAAGTTTTAATGATGCAGGGTGAATATATTATACTATCTTCCCTGCTGAGTTTCTTGAGCCCTAATTTACCTGTGGGATATGTTAAAAGACCAATCAAATAATTCAGAAAACCTTGCAGCTTAGCCAGCAGTGTTGGAATTATGTTTACCCTTCCTTCTGGGTCCTCTAATGTTTGTTGAAACCTCAAATACTTACCTCAGGCAGCAGCTTGATATTTACTAGCAAAGATTTTATTGGTATGAAGGAAGAAAAAAAAAAGATGTAGTTTTTGCAAATCTGTTTTGTGCATTAAGTTTACCTCGAAGTACAGAGAAATACTAAACAAATCCAGGACTTCCAGTTGACTGGGATTAAGTGATGTCATTGTCTGGTAATTTCCGGACTCCACATCTTCATTATCCATTTCTTTTTCCCCTCTTCCAGATTCCATGAAAGGAAAACTAGATTTGCATGCCCCAGCTGATCACACTGCTTACAGGGAACTAGAGTGGGATAACTTCAGGCATATATTTGCTATCAAATTACATCATTGTAATTGTCTTTCATGTTGATATCAATTCAACATCTCTATTGCATCCATGCTAGTTTGCTTCTAGACAAAACAAACCACAAAAAGATGACTTTGAGCACATATTTCACACTAAAAACTATTCTCTAAAAACAGTAAAAGGAAGTTCAACCTGATGCAAACTCTTTCATCTCTACAATAATACCCACGATTTCCTAGAAATACATTAAGAACAGTCAGTGAGAAAATAAATGAATGGATTTATATTAAGGACCTGCCCCAGGATGTTAAATATATGCTTTACCTCTCAAGCCAGAGTGCTGTGCAAAAAGAAGGGAAGGAGAAACAGACAGCTGGAGAAAATAAAGAAGGGAAGAAAGGGTAAGAGACAGTCAGATGAAGACAGAAAGAAAAAAGACAGGAAAGAAAGACTGAAAGAAAAACGGAGAATAAGGAAGATGAAAGGAAAGACAGGTGGACAGAAAGAGAGACAGATGAGAAGAGAAGTAGGAAGAGAGCAAGGAAGGAAGAAATGTGTTACATTGTTTTAGATATTTTAAATTGAAGGAGTTATGCCTTAGGGTCCCAGGAATTCCAAGAGGCTAAGAGAACTCAGGACCAAATGTGCAGCTGTTTGATCATCTGACTTTAGGGAATACCTGAGAAATGTGCCTGGAAATCATTCTGATCTCCCAGACTGTGAGGGGAGTGTGTGCTCCTTGGGTTCACTTAATTTATCACTACAGATGTAGCTATAGTGAATATTGCATAGGGATACTTATTAATATCCAAAACAATTTGAGCAGATTATTTCAACAAATAAATGAAGGTTTCCCTTGGAGATGTAGAGATTGCTACTCTTTATCCATGAAAGTAGTGCAGACAGAAATTACAGTCTTTGAGGGGAATAAGTTATCTGCCTTTCATATGCACATATCCCAGCTTGGTGAAACAATCTTCTGTCATTAAGTTAAAAGTAAGCAGTGCTTCTGTCGAGTCTGTTAGATATACAAAGGCAATGTCTGTTCAGCCTGATTCTATTGTCATGATAAAATGAGAAGCACTGAAGAAGATCCTTACATCTCTGAGAGGCTCCCTGCAGATCTGAGAATCTCAAGCACCCGCAGATGTCAAACAGCATGGTTAAGAGCTCCAAAACATTCTATGTTTCAGCTTGGGCTTTTTCCTTCCAAGACTGTGAGTAATTTCATGCTATCCATTTCACTACGGTGCTTAAGAAAAAAACCCTACACATATGACATACCACATGTAAATATATCCTTGAAGCTACATATAATCTAACCATATAACAAGAAAATCCAGAAAGATCTCAGGGTTGCACCATAAAGTTTGAATGGCTCAGACTTATCATGTACTTGTCACTCTCCTTTTAGATTTCATTTGTATAAACTTACTACTGCAACCTAACGATTTCATGTGATTTAGCATACATGATAGCTTCCAGTCCTTATCTGGAGTTCTTGTCGTGTCAAAAAATGTACACAAAAGACCAGATAAGCAAATATTGATGTATACCTTCCAATCATTCTGAGGGCTGTCTTGTGTGTTTCTTATGTGCTGTGCTATTTTTCAGGTGTTATCTATAATAGTCAGGCTGATCTAAAAGTATAAGCATTATAATTTTCACATTTATCAGTTTGAGGTACAGAGTTTCAGTTGGAGAGAAAATCTGATCATATTTAAGCACTAAGTTTTCTGTCATGTCTTTCTAAGGTATCTATTTCTCTATTTTCAAAACGCATTTGGCAGTGTTGCCCACACTGTAGTTGATTAAGTGACTGCAAGGCATGCTGAATGTTTATCATTCTTTGAGGAGAAACCTTCAGAAGTCTTCCTGCTCTACATCTCCTGCTGTGCTGAATAATAATTTAACTTTGCAAAATGAAAGTGATAATGATGAATCTTGTTGAAATTCCTGATGGCTGTTTATTTAAACAAACAGAAGGGAAAAAAACCCTTTGGTTATTTAAAATTTTAATACAGTATTGCCTGAAGAAACAGTGACATAATTAAAACACTAAATAATGTCTAACCTTGCAATGTAGAAGTTTGCTAAAATTCACACAACATATTTAAAAAATAAAACATAATTTCATAATATAAGATTGTGGATTTTTTTGCTGAGTTTTCTTAACACAAATCATAAATTCGGTTTTGCTTTCTGTAATCATGAGTATTAATCCCAGAAATGTAAATATTTTCAGACATAAATTAGGAAACCTACCAATTAGTCTCAGGATACTTTGATACAGTATTTCTGTATGGTGAAACTTAAAGACTGGAAAAGTACAGGAAAATATAACATAGTAAAAATAGTACTATTCTAAAGATTTCAATTGTAATTATAGATAATTTAATGGTGTTTTAAGGAAAGAACATTTCTTTATTTCTTAATAATTTACTATTTCATAAAAGAAATTTGAAATATTTTGTGGGTTTCTATACCATCAGATAATGTGTATCTGGAGTCTGTTCTTGGGCTCTCATTTCCCAGTCAGTTACAGTGTAGGCTTATTTACTCCTGGGTTGTCCTTTTTAATAAAGAATCACATTACCTTTAAGATACAACACAACCTCAGTTCTCAGAAATGTTAATTCCCCAGGCACCTTCCATGTAAACAAAATGGGAAAAATAGCCCCAAATTATACCCTTTACCCTGCAAATTAGCAAACTATGTGCCGTTAAAAACCACTATATGCTCTCAAGTGTCATTTCAGGACATGTAATATATATTTTTTGGTATGAGAATATTATCCTAGTGCGTTGTGGTATAGCACTTAACTGAAAAAGTACTAATGAAGTGGTGGTTGTTCCTGAGGATACAGAGATTCTCTGGGAAAGTTCTTTCTAGCTGAATATTGCCAGTCCACCCTGATAGAGCTTAACTGATGAGTGCAGACACAAGAAATCCGATTATTTTCTATCCGGAGGACTGGGATTTGTCTAGTATGCCTTCAGTTGTGAAGACATGGATTGTTTTGTGAACTGTACTATTGTACTTGAGAAAGGTTCATACATTACTATTAATTATTCAAAGTGCTACAAAATAGCAGCTGCTAAGGAACAACTAATTTAGAGACAAATTTTTCTTTACAGATACTGTTCAACAATCTGTAGAGCCATCAGAATTTGCAATTGTGCGGGAAACAGATTTATTTTAAAGAATGCCAAAGCAGTACATTAAATGTTACTATTAAATGATCCAATTACTTTCACAGCCTTGGGTGTCTTGGGTTTCTTGGAAATATATGAATGCTAATACTTGAACAATTTATGTTAGTGCTTGAGAAAGGATAAGCTTTTTTTTTTCACTGTCAGAGCATAGCCAATTTTACTTCCAAAAAACAGTACTCTTAAATAACTAGAAAGTGGGGAAGAAAACCAAACAACAAAACACAGAAACAACCACCAAACAAAAGAGAAAGAGATACATAGGACTTGGCTGATGTAAATTGCAGGATTATGTAGCTGAAGTGGAATTCATCATCTTGAAGTATGATTTTGTGTGATTTTGAAATAATATTAAGTAAATTTCAAGATCAGAGATTGGAAATTAAAATAATGTGAAATTACTATACAACATGAAAGTATGTTTTTAAATATAAAATAATCAAAAGATCATTTTGTTACTTCTTGTTTTATTTAATAGAGCAGTCTAGAAAATGGCAAGTTATTGGATGTCTTAGTTTGCATTTCAGTGTTTAACAAATTTTCACAGTAATATTTCTCATTGTGATAGCAAGGTCTACTAGAGGTCCTTTCTTCAGGGAGTTGTTTAAGACTGTACTTTCAAAAGCAAGTGAAAAAATATTAAGTTATCAAAAATCATTATAGCCAGACCACAGAGATACAGACCTATCAAAAATTAGTAGAATATTTTATAATTTTTCTCTCTAAGAAATCAGTTCCTACATATTTTTCTCAGTCAAACAAGTCAAAAATGAATTCATTCTATCAGAATTTGGTTTTGTTATCATTATTTCGATAACTTCTGAGCTTTGCTTTGTAGTAATATTTTTGTTAGTGGTGTTTTAAAGAATTCAAAAGAAAAATAACCATGATAAAATAGTAAATTTGTTATAAATAAAAAAATACATACTTAAAATTCAAGCAGAAGCTATGTGAACTCAAGCCAATTTTTTTTTTTGCAAGAGAAGGATAATCACTCATTACAACTTCTAAAAGTACTTTCAGTGACAAAAAAATATACCAGACTTTGTTTTATGTTTTCAGCATGAGAACAGCTTTGGAGGACATTTTAATAGGAGAGACTTAAGTTCCCCTTATTTTTGGATTAGAAAGCAACTCTCTTGTGCCCCTCATAAATCTCTTGTGTGCTTCCTAATATATGTACATCAGTGGTTCATCTCACCTGATGGAAATATGAAATGGAGCATATGTAAGACACATACTTAAAACTGGACAGAAAAAAATTTCAAGTATCCTGTAATTAACTAAGCCCTTCGGTGTTGTTGCAATTTTCCTAGCTCTTCAGCTGATCTTGCCACATGGAATAAAAAAACTTTAGGTTGAAAAGACCTTTAAGATCAAGTCCAGCCATTGTCCAAGACTAAATGCCAAGTACCACTAAACCATGTCCTTAAGTGCCACTTCCACAAGTCTTTTAAATAACCCCAGGGATTGCAACTTAACCACTTCCAGCCATACTTTCTTAGGTCTGCAACACAGCATTGGGTTGTTTGGATCAAGGTGCAGGATCCAGGACTCAGACATGTTCAGCTTCATACCATTGGCCTCAGCCCATGGATCCAGCCTGTCCAGATCCCTCTGCAGAGCCTTCCTGCCCTCCAGATCAACATTCCCACCCAACTTTCTATTGTGAGATTCATTCTGCTCCTTGTCCCTGTCTTCTAGCTCAGAGGGTTGGGTACCACCAGGACAACTGGTCTTGCTACCAAAGACTGAGGCAAAGAAGGCATGAAGTACCTCCCTCAGCCTTTCCCTCAGTCTTTGTCACTGTGTTAGCAAATTAATTCTTGTCAGTTTTATGTAGTACAGAAGTACATCACTATACTAGGCAGTGCAGCACTATGGCAGCCAATTATTTTTTTCCCTAAGAAACCAACTTTATGAAAGCAACAAATGTTTCATGGGACTGGGCTATACGACATTACAAAAATAATCCCAAACAAATATCAGGACACATAGTATTTACATAAAGGGATTTTTGTTCTGCCCAAAAGAAACTAATTTTTTTTAATCTGAAAATGAATGGCAACATTTTGTTTAGGCTTTTATGAATTCCACATTTGTTGTCTCTGCTCAGGGTTAAGAGTTCTACTCTAATTGCTGTTTTCGGAGAAGCCTTTCCAAGTCTGCTTTAATCTTTGCCACTCTTTATACCTTTTCATATGTTTTCATATCTTCTGGATTCTATTCAAGGTAGAGGATCAAACTGCATACACTATGTCATGTAACAACATAGACATATTCATAAATTTTATTTTGTTTTTTACCTCGAAGGAGTATTTTTTTTTCAGTCAGAAAGCCCTAATCAGAGCTCCTCACTGTATGTTTGGGAAAGTAGCATTATATTTTTCAATGTGAATTGCTTCGGAATTATACTTACAATGTTTTGCCTCCATTTTTTTCTGATAAATCCGTCATATAAAATCCTTCAGTAACTCTTTAACCTTTGCCAAAATATATTAATTTTGTCATTGATGGTTATTTTCTAGATCATTACTTATAAAATGCACATATTTTGCCAGATGTGTCCATACACAGCAAAGATGCACTCAGACATCCTCATGAGACTCCATGAGTGAATTTCTTTGTGTGAAGATTCCTATCTACGCCTACAAATCTGTCGCCAGTCTTTTCACTAGTCATTTGAGAACAATTTTCTACTTCACCCTACCATATCTTATTCTCTTCAAATCTCATGGTAAGGGCTTTATCCAGCATGTTTACTAACTCTTCAGGGAAATCTGGAATATAGAAGTGCCTTCCATACTTTTTGTCATAGATATGAAACGTGACTTCACCTTGCTCAAGTAAGATTCAGAATATTCTGATATACTGCATGATGTGGAGGTAAATTCTTAGAGATTGATACTGTTCAATAACAAATTTTCTTCCACGTCAGTCATATCAGCTTATTTTCTAGGTCACCATAGCCCAAGGAATGCTAGTCCATAAATCTCCTCTGTTCAGGATGTCTTAAGATTAATTGATTTTGCTGTGTACAGTAAGCTTGAAAATACGTTGTCAAATCATTTTTCCTAATCTTAAAAAAAAAAACAAAAGAAGTGTTCACATCCACTTTCTCTAGGAGAGCAATAACATCTCAGGAACATACCTACCCATGTCTACACTGTATGAATTGTTTTCCCCATGAGGACAGTCAAACAATGGAATAAATTGCCCAGAAAAATTGTGCAGTATCCAGCCTTGAAGGATTCCTAGAGCTGACTGAATAAAGACCTGAGAAACCTGATCTGACCTTACAGCTGACCTGCAGTTACCAAGAGGTTAGACCAGAAACCACTTTAAGTCCCTTTTTCCCTGTTATCCTAAGTCTAGTCTCCTGATACATGTTCCAGGTTTATGAAAAAACATGGTAAGAATATTGTTATATCTGACCATTTGTTTTCTGCTTTCTCACTAAATTTCAGCTGCTTTCAATATAAAATCCTGAACTTATTGCCTTGCTTGATTTTTGTAGGTAAATAAACTAAATACTAGTCCTCTGATCCTAAAGTAGGTTTGACAAATCAAGTACTAAAATGGCATAGAGCCATTGATTTAAATGTAGAATATGCAATGAAAACATTTTAACTCAAGGAATATTACTTCCCAGCCAGAAAGATCTAATTTAGTCAGTTGGCTTCATGTTTTGGAAGTTATCTGTGCAATGAAAAATCAAAAATTTGAATTCAGTCTTTGGCTGGAGTAAACAAACACTGATTTAATGTTCTTGATTTATTGAAAGTTCTGAGGAACTTTTGCTGCTTTACTGAAGACTGAGTCTTTCTTTAAAAATAGTATATCTATAAGTAGTCTATTATAAAGATATTGTGAGAACAAAAACAGATTACAACTATTTTGATTATATTACTAAGTATTATCTCCAAATTATGCAAATAGCTAGTGCCTGTTTCATGATTTAGTAAAATGTGAAAAAGGACAAACAAAAAGAAAGATTTATTTTGTAATTCTCCTTTAAATTGACTAACATCTAATATTTTGCTTCCACTGCAGGTTTGACTGTCAAAGAGTGTACTTAACAGTGACTTCTATTAAACACATGGATGATATAGCACTGTAAATTCATGTCTGCTGAGCCTTGCAGAATGAATAGATTGATAAAAGCTATTTTCAGTGAAGTCCAAATACATAAATGAAAGAATGTGACTTCATGAGAAAAGCTGCCATTTCAAACAAAAATGATTGGCATCTTCATTGTGAATAAAACACTCATTACAAGAAAAAATTCTGCTTAGAAATGAGGAGGAACATAATTTAAGTAACTGAATAATATAATTTAACTAGAGGAAAAGATGTATTATGTCAAATGGTTCATCAGTCTGGTGATTCATAATTACCCCTTGTCAAGTTTTCAATAGAGTTTTGCCTGATTTAGTTTCAAATGTTCAAAAGAAATAACGCTCTTTATTTCCCACAGGAGACTGTGTTGGCTCTGAAAGCACATTTCAAGCAATTTTTTCAAGTTAAGTTTAATACTTGCTGTTTCCATAAATAACTGGGAGTTATTATTACTACGATTGCTATTACTATTATTATTGCTATTGATGCTATTGTTATTATAATCCTAATTTTTACTCCCTTCTCAGTCAATATTCTAAAATACTGTTTCTCATTTAACCCATATGTATATATTACTTTGAAATAATGCCCCTATATGTGATCTCTCCAACTTCATGCACTTATCAGTATCTTTAGATCTCTCTCAACACAGTTGTTCAGAGGAAGAATGATACCTGCATAAAACTGTGCTCAAAACCTTTTGCTGTGATTCATCGTAATGTGATTGTTATTTCTTTTATTGTTTCATTTCTCATTAGCTTTTGCTTGTTCCACAACATCAAATATTTTTAGAGTCTGAGAAAGTAGAAGATTTGTTAAATTAAAATTGGATAAGTGAAAATCATTTCTGATGTTTCCATGCAGACAAAAAAATGAAAAAGAAGTGTTAGCAGGCAAGATATTCAGCAGATAAGTGTGTGATGACTGATGGTGTGGAAACTGCCACTGGGTCTCATAATCAATCAAACCACTAATTGGTGGAGTTATATAAACATAGAAGTAGCTCTATTTTAGTTTTATCATTACAGTGATAGCAGCAGGCCACTCTCTTTTGAGGGGTACAGAGGCACTCATTTGCTAACCTGATCTGTGAGAGGTGTGCTGCTTACCAGGGGCACGTTTCAGGGACCTCATTTAGAGAATGCCAAGCCTCAACACAGTCCCCTGACTATTATTCACTGCTAAAGTTTCTTGTAGGCACAAGAGATTCAGCCAGGAGCAGTGTGAGCATTATCAAGGATTACAGAGTTCTAGCAGTGGGGGTAAAGGGCTATGCAGCATGGGTAGTTCTTCCATTCTATGAAAGCCATTCAATGATTAGAGCTTTTGACTATTCTTTTGCAATAATATCTCTTGTTGTTTTCCCTAGGTTAAAGTGGTTCCAGACCCCTGTGAACAGGTACTCCTGCATTTGTGTAATGTGCCAATTGAATTAAGAGATCCACATGTGAACTTAGAGGTCTCCATGTACTTATATACTTGTGAAATTAGAGCTTGTGTTTCATTTTGTCTGGAATAAATTATATTCTTCTATCATATATATTTTGTTTTAGCCATTTTCCTCCTTCTTTACTAAAATTTTAAAAATAATTTATGGTTATATCCAATCTGGTATTAATAATCCTATTTCCAGTAATTGCACTTGATTTTCTTTCTCCCTTTTTCATATAATATGATTATTGCTCAAATTCTATTATTTAATCCTCTCTACCCTCCAACTTTTTTAACACGAAATGTAGAATACAACAATAGCTATAAAAATCACTTCAACAAGAAACAGTAAATGAGAAGGGTCTTATAGCTGTTTTTGTGGATCTAGAAATGGAAATGAAACCAGTGAATTTTAAAATGTCTTTTTGAGAGGTTGTTACTAGAATCAGTAAGTGACCTCCCATTATGCTTCAAAATTACCAGGTTTTGATTAATTCTTGATATTACAGAGCATGAAGGAAACCAGAAAAAACAAATTAAACCACACAAGAATGCTTTGGAGGACACGGTGGTGTTTGGGAATGCCTTAACTTTGGTTGCTGTTACAAGCTGTCTGCCTGGAGGACCTGAAAAAAGGTATTTTGGTTTGGAAGAAAATGCTCCTGTTAATATACTGTTATACAGCTGGAATCCTAATGTGTACAGCATATTTGTGGAACAATATAATCTTTCCCCCAAACTGTCCAAAGTGTAAGCATATTATCTTACTCCGGTTGTCAATCCCTCCCACTACACAGTCACCATTTTCAGCAGTTAGAAAGCATTGATATGTTTCATTTTTACATTGAATGACATTAAATCTCATGCCAATAAAAACTGCTTGTTAGTCTTACTTCAGAATGCAGACATATTTTGATTTTCTTACATTATAGGAAAGAAAACTGAGAGCGTAATGTGGCCCTGAAGGTCTTCAGTTTACAATCTACCAATAGACCAGACTGTCTATTTTATTGAGTCTAATTCATGTCTCTTGAGCACTAAGAAATCACATATTTATTTTTAATTACTGGTAAAGAGACATAAAATGTACATGTGTGTTACAAGATATCCCTGAAAAACAAGTAATATTCCTGTGTCTTGAACTCCACTATTTAGATGTTTGTAATTGTAAAATTCTTCGAAGAAGTTTCTTTTTGGTAGAAAATAAATATATTGCAAATGTGACAGTATTTATAAAGTAATAAAATAAAAACCTTATTATGTAGCAGAATGATCTTGGAAACTGTAAAGGCAAACTGGTCTGAAGTAAAAGGTGAAGTAAAATGTAGAAGCATTTCAAACAAAAACTGCTGTCTGCAGGGTGAAACAAGAAAGTGGACTCTGAATTGTTTGTGCAGATAAGAAGAGATGGTGAAATGATGTGAACTCTAATCATATGGAATTTCAATTATCCTGATGCCAAAAAGAATAAAAACTATGGAGTATTTTAAAAAAGTGGAAAAATGAATACAACCCCCAAAATACTGCAGATAATCAAACAAAAAAAGACTCCCAAACACTTTTTGTCCCCAAGCCATAAAATATGAAAACCCAAACATGCTTTTGACTGCTGACAGTTCAACAGACAGATTCTAGCTGGAATGCTGAGAAAGAGAATAACATGATAAATGAGATTAAATGGCTCTCATCTTATACAGCACCAGTGGGGATCTATCCCTGTGGAGAAGTAGATTCTGGTTTTGTCAGGACACTATCCTCACACCTCTAATTTTTCCCTACAGCTTGCCAAGGCTTTCAGATTCTATATAAATACATCCCCAGAATACATCACACTCTGTTCTCAGCCAGTATTAAACATTTTGACTGCTGCACTGAGCAGCTTTAGGCCTCTGGACATCGCTTGGTGCCTCTAGGGATTATTATGAGAAAACACGGTATCCCTTCTAGGAATCAAACAAATTAAATTATTATGTCAGAAATAATACAGGAAATACAATTTCCATTTCTTTCTAGAAAAAAATGCTGAAGATTTCTTCTATGTTTCAGGTAAGGGTTGTGTATCTGGTCTTAGGTCATGTAAGGATTTGATTAATCTTTTGAATAAAGTAGCAGTAAGAAAGAAAAAGTATATTTTAAGTATAGCATGAAACATTCATTCAGGAAAATAAACAAAGGGCAACCCAAAAGAATCAGAGAATATTCTGAGTTGGAAGAGACCCACCAGGATCATCAAATCCCCGAGTGAACTACCTGTATAGCTAACAAGTAATATACCCAACCTTGGCACCAGTAGCACCATGCTGTAACCAAGGTAAATATTGTTATCAAGCTTCTTGGGACACACACCACTGTTTTCAAAGTCATGATAAATAATTCATCTTAGTGTATATATTAGGTATTGTAAGAAATATTGAGGATGACAAGGATCTATCATTCCAAGAATCTGGGAAACTGTGAGAAAGTTATTACATATTGAAAGTTTTAATTTTTATCTGAAGAATTTTTAAGAGCAAATTGGCAGGAAAAGTGAAAGGGAATATAATTGTTCTGTAATACTTTCATAGATTTTCAGAAGAAAATATATTTTATTACTGTTAAGGAGAATAAGTCTCATTAATTTTTTAATTGTTCTTATTACACTTAGAAAACAGCTATTTATTTAAGTTAGATATTAACTCTAGGCCTCTTTTTTTTCTATTTTGGTGGTGTTTCAAGTCATACTCTTAAACTCTTCAAATAATGTGAACCAGGTCCTGAAACACTTCCTAACTGAAGCTGTCATCAAAAATCACTGGATTTTTATGGAACATTTAATACTGTGTCAGAAAATAAAACAAATGAGTCAGTTTTATAATGATACAAAACAAAATGATGACATTCAAGAACTAAAATGTCATTGGGGAGAATTTTCATGATAATGAATTCTGTGTGTGGAGATGCCTCATGCAAAGAAATACAGAAAATCACTGAGGCATCTCAATGCCACTACCAACTGCCTAAGAGGAAAGAAATATCTGTCTGTGGTAGTCAGGAGGCTAATTTCCTGATTTCTATAAACTATCTTAAAACAAAAACCAAACAAACAAAAAGGAAAAACAAATAAAATCCCCGAAAAATAAACAAACACCTTAACAAACCAGACTACAGACTGGACCCTAATGAGATTTTATGTGCCTTTATCTTTCCTTCGGAAATATATTCTGAAATACCACTGAAGTAAATCCAGAAAATAATTTAGATTGGAGGACCTCTGGAGATCACCTGCTCCAAATCCTGTCACACCAAATTTGAAACTGGATCTAACAACAAAGTTTGAAATTGCTTATTATCTTCTTTGACTGATTTTTCAATATCTGATGACAGATTCTGCAAGTCTGTGAGACACAATTGTGGGTTGAGGGTTTTATTCCTGATGTCAAAACGTGATTTTCCTTAGTGCAACTTCTATCTATTGTCCTACATCCTATAGCTGTGCTTGTCTAAGAACAGTCTGGCTTCTTCCAGACTATAAGACAACATTGATATTTGAAGGCACCATTAAAATTATTCCTTAGTCTTCATTTATTATGATGGAAGAAGTCTAGCTCTCTCATTCTTTCCTAATCTCTCACATTTAAGAATACGAATGGCCACAGTATCTATAGGGCAGCTCTCTAACTCATATTTTCTGTTTTCACAAATGAAACTTCAGAGAGCTATAACTAGCTAGCAGATAAAGTGCTTGCTATCAAACAATACAGAATCAAAATTCTGGGGTTTTTCGTCTGTCATTTAGAAAGTATAAGGATTTCTATAAGTACACTAATATGCACTTTTTTTTCAGCAGCACATCAGTGATGTGCAACACTGCACTTCTGGATTATGTATCGGGACCAAATCTGTATTAGAAACTTCTCTGTTCCACAAGCTGTGTGATTATGCAAGTATGTACTGACATCTGGTGGGTGTTTAACGGAACACTTACTAGAACACTGCAGCCACATAATGCTCATTCAAAGTACTTATAGTGGGTTTCATTGCATTAGTTCTGAGTCCTATTTCCAACAACACCTATGGAAGAAAAAATCCCAGTAAAGATTTCACTGTCAAGATTTCGATTTCTACCTTGCTATTTGGGAAGAAAAGATTTCTAAAGAAAGTCTAGATTTTTTCTGTTTTTATTTCTAACAAATGCACCTTTAAAAATATATACAACAGCAGATCAAAATAGTTGGACAAATATGACTGTATTCACATATGTCCATCTGGCAGTGTGTGACATAGCTTAGCCCATCTCTGGTTCAGAAACCCCCACATTACAGAATTTGCTGTCTGTCCATGAGGCTGTACTTAATGGGTACCTACTTGATCATAGAACAAATGCTGTTCAAGAATAAATAAGTGTGCTGGTTCACAGCAGCTCAGTAGGAACCAGCAGTGTGCCCTGGAAGCCAGGAGGACAAACCACATCCTGGGATGCATGAAAAACAGCCTAACCAGATGGACAAAAGGGGTGATGATCCTGCTGTATTCAACATTGGTGCAGCCTCACCTGGAGTACTGTGTGCAGTTCTGGACCCCACAACTTAAGAAGGATGTGAATGTCCTTGAATGTGCCCAGGGAAGGGCAAAAAATCTTGGGAAAGATTTGGAAGGAATGTCATATGAAGAGTGGCTGAGAAATACCCTATGGGCTTGTCTAAAACAGGAGGCTGAGGGGTAACCTCACAGCTCCTACAGCTCTCTACATCTTCCTGAGGAGGTGAAGTGGAGAGGAAGGTATTGATCTCCTTTTCCTGGTGTCCAGTGCTAGAATGCATGAGAATGGTTCAAAGCTGTCCCAGGGGAGGAACAGACTGGATATTAGGAAGTATTTCTTTGCTGAGGGGGT
The DNA here is from genome assembly GCA_013397955.1 of Grantiella picta. NCBI lineage: Eukaryota > Metazoa > Chordata > Aves > Passeriformes > Meliphagidae > Grantiella > Grantiella picta. The sequence continues at coordinate 27,497 of VZRM01005295.1, forward strand.
GACTAAACTCTGGAACAGTCTTCCTAGAGAAGTGGTAGATGTCCCAACAGTGTCAGTGTTTATAAAGTGTTTGGACAATTCTCTTAATAACATACTTCAACTTTTAGTCAGCCCTGAACAGGTCAGCTGGACTATAGGATTGCTGTACATCCCTTCCAGTTGAACTATTCTCCTCTCCTCTCCTCTCCTCTCCT
>VZRM01005295.1:27855-47243 GCA_013397955.1 Grantiella picta
CTCCTCTCCTCTCCTCTCCTCCCCTCCTCTCCCCTGTCCATAGTTCTACACTGTTGGGGTAACTGCCTGCTGGAGACTGGAGCAGCAACTTTCCTGGAAGAACCCCCATTTGTGATTATTTTTCCCTGCAATGCTAGCACCTGTGCTTCTAGGTGTTCCATCCCACCTCCTCATGTTGTCTCTGTGGTGACATAGGATACTCTATGATGCGTACCTTCTATATCCTCTCTCTGGGGCAAAAAAATACACACAGTTAATAGATGAGATGCAAGTGTGTAGAGGTGGGGAGTGGGATATATCCTCTTTTGATTTGCTGGAACTGCTGGGATAGTTATTTCCATTTTTCAGACAGTTTTTCCACAGCCAAGATAAAAAACTATAGGAAGAAGAGAGGTTTTATTTGTATTTCCAGAACTGGTAAGAAAATTGATGGTTAATCTTTGTCTCTCCAGGTCATTGCTGCCAATGGGTTGGCACATAAGAATTGTGTGCTGTCTTCAAATTTCTACCACATGGTTCATCTGCACTGGACTTCTGGAGCTGCAGGTGACTGCATGTTGTTTAGATCATAATAAATCATCTCTATCAGAGCTAATTTCGTGAGGTACTAGATGCCTCTCTCCATTGTGGCCCATTTATCTGCGTGGCATACAGCATCTTCCTTGAAAGAGGTTCCTTTTCTTCACACTTGACAGGACTTGCCTCCAGAGACTCAGGACTTGTGTCCCTTTTCTGATTGCCTTATCAATGCCTCTTTCCCTATAAAGTGATGCCATCTGCTTGGCTTCCTTATCCTATAATTCCAGGTTGCCAGCCCTGTTATCACAGCATCAGACAAGCCATGTGATGACATGCAGAAATTTTTTCGCATATCCCATAACTCACTCAGAGACTGGACTTTACTGGTTACTATTATTCTGCGTCTTCCTACAGTTCTTGTAGTGATACTGCTTTGTTTTCCTTTAGTAAGTAAGCTGACTTTCATGTCATTTTCTTCTTATACACAGAGGTGACAGATGCTGGCACAGATTGGTTCTCTGGTTCACCTGCATCACTCATCGGCAGAGTCTGAGTAGCTGCAATGCCTGTAGCCAGGCTTTGAGTAGCCACAGTGCTCGTCACCAGGCTTTGGGAAGCTGCAGTGCTTGTCACAGTGGTTGGAGTAGTCACAAAGAGGTGCTTAAGCATAAACGAGATCTGAATCTCATTCCTAGCAATATTGGTTGGTTTCAACATGCCAATGATATTCAAAATTTTCAAAATTCTTAAACACTCTTGCAATTGTTCTGGAGGAGAAGGGGAAGATATGGGAAGACGTCTCCTCCACTGTGTCTCTCCGAACCGATAAAAGGTGTAATTATGTATCATTTCCGATAGATGGCTCCCGAAGTACAGAGCTGACGGCAATGCTGCGTACAAACCCCGGATTAGTTTCAGGACCAGCAATTCCATCCTATCATAAGTGTTGCAAAGTTCAGCAATATGATAACCTTAGCCCAGCGCCCAGGGGGTGATAAATAGCACAACAGGGAACAAAATGCAACTCTGAGAACAACCACAATTCTGAGAGCAAAAAAATATTGTACCCAGAAACTATTAAACTTACATAATTAATGCTTATGTAAAATTTGTAGTAACATGCTCTTGACGGATCTTCTGTTATGTCAACCTTTCATGACCCACCTTGGGTACCAAAAAAGACTGTCGTGGTTTAAACCCAGCCAGCAATGAAACACCATACAGCTGCTGGCTTACTGCAGCTACCTCCCCCAGTGGGATGGGGGAGAAAACGGCAAAAAGCTAAAACTCATGGGTTGAAATAAGAACAGTTTAAAAATTGAAAGTAATATTATGATGATGATGAAGATAATAATAATAATACAGTAATAATAACAATAGTAATAGAAAGAAAATTAAAAGAAAAAAGAAAAGAATAAAACTCAGGAAAGACAAGTGATGAACAATAAAATTGCTCACTACCCTCTGACTGATGCCCAGCCCATTTCCCAGAAGTGAACAGTCCCTTCTGGCCAACTCTTTTCAGTTTATATATGGGGAATGATGTCCTATTATATGGATTATCCCTTTGTACAGTTCTGGTCAGGTGTTCTGGCTGTGCTCTCTCCCAGCTTCTTGTGCATTTGCTCTCTGATGGAGTATGGGAAACTGGAAGTCCTTGACTTAGCGTAAGCACTACTAGCAGCAACCAAAATAAGCATCAAAATTTATGTATTGGTTTCACAGGAAATGTCCATTCCCTGTTCTTATTCCCTGGTTTATGGCCCAGTTCTAAACTGAATCAGAAACCCTTATGGAAATAAAGAATATCAGTAAAAGGCTATCCATGTTAGCAGAGGGACTCGGATCAATTTGTTGCCATCTTGTAGAGATCAGGACATCCCATGAATGATTTCCTCACACCAAGCAGGTTCCACCAATAGGTACAGCAGAATGATAGATCAGGGTCAGAGGATGGAGTCTAGAGCATCATCCTGTGGTACAATAAAAACACTCATGCCATTGGTAGTTCCAGGCCATAGCTTTACACTGAGTTCACATAGACTTGGCACAGAGGCTTGTTAGTCTTCTTTTTTTAATGTGTTAAATCCCTAAGCATTTACCCTCTGAAGTCAGTTAAACTACTCATTCAAATAGAACTATTGACATTTTGTTATTATTTATTGTCAAACCAGAGTGTATTTTGAGAATTGTGACTTAATTGTCAATTTGATTGCAATTGTCAATTACACTTAATTGTAATTGTGAATTAATTTTATTTGTTTTGCGTGTCATTTTTTTTTCTGTTGGGAAACTCAGCAATAGTTGGGTTTAATGCCATTTGTCTTTCCTCTACAAATTTGATAAGGGAATTATTTTAAGCCAGGAATGTAACGACATGTTTTTTTTCAAACTAGTTTGATGAAGCTTTAATATTTAAATCCCACTATAAATTCCTTCCCCTCTTTGCTGACCTTGGCTGTTACATCTATGTCACGTACAATCACTTTTTAGACTGCATCTATGTTGGTAACTTAAACAGAACCAGGCAGGCAATGCAATTGTCCATATTTTTAAGCTCTTAGACCTTTTTCAGGAAAATTTTTGACCTGAGCCAAATAGCAAGCTCTTAACTAATTCATAGATATGTTTTAGGAAGCTGAATATTCCAGCTGCTGTGTCTAAATGTCAGCTGGCAGTTTACGTGTAGCCACTCTCTTTTTGTGGCTAAAAGCATTTACAGGTCATTCCATTTAACCCCATGCCCAGAAGGGTTTCTGACTTCTGTTTAATCTGACATAGTTTTAGCTTCTGAGGCTGAAGATTTTCATCCATCATGTTCTTCTGGTGATATCCAAACTAGAGATTGGTGTACTTTGAAAAGAGTTTGACTAATTTGCAAGAACAATTTGCTTTCTGGGGTAAATTTTTGCCCTTTTCAGGAAAACATGTATGAGCTGTGTGGAAAGTTTTAAGAATGCAAAAATCATGCAAAGGTTTGCAGATATTTGAAACTTAATTTCTTCAGATACCTTTCATGAGACAATAACCTGTATTGATATAGCATCTTCCATCTGAGGATCTCAAAGTATTCCTAAACATTAATAAATGAGTCAGTGAAGCCTTGTAGCATAGCAGTGAGCTAGGGAAAATTATAGTCTGCCCAATGAGACCAGGTTAGTAAAGAGTAGGTAATCTACTTGCCAAACACGTGGGAGTGCAACTCCCATTAGTACTAAACTCCAGACTGCTATTTTCTCCCTTTAACAGAGATTTAGCTCCCATTATTCAAATGTCCAAATTCTGCATTAAACATGACGTGTCTAATCCTTGATAGTAATCACAGTACCTTTATGGCACTATTTCCCAAAGCAGTTTTGCCCTGTACTCTCTGCTAATGAGCAGACTTTACTATTGAAAATTCCTTAATTCTGGCTGGAAAAGGGAGATAGCCCAGACATCTAGGCCTACAGTCAGGGATTCCCAGAAGTCTCCTTTTATGAGAATGAAGCAGTTGCAGGTAAAAGGTTTGGATTAGGCATGAATGCAGTCAGTAGATGGTGTGGACCAGGTCCTCAGCATAGCTCACTGTAATGAGTTCCTGCTATAAGATGACCAATACCAAACACAACATCACAGAACAACTTTGCTCAAAATCCTTTCTGAACACCTTTTACTTTCTACAAGTATATCCTTGTCAAGGAGAGATGCAGCGCGTAACCAGAGGTAAATCACTGCACAAAAGAAGCAGAAGCAATTGCAGTTTTCTCATTTTCCTCCATTATTTTTAGAGTTTTCCAGTCTTGTGTGACCAGTCCTCCTGACCATATGTTACATTTATTTTGATTGTTTTTTCTTTGCTTTTGCAGCAAAAATTTTTGCCCTCTTTTCTAGTTTGGCTATTGTTTTAAGTCTTTTTTTTTAGAATTGAATACAGGAAACTGTTTTCAACAGTGTATGCCTTGACAAATAGGAATGATTTATCCAGATTTATAGTTATATTATGCCTATATGCTGCATGGCTGGACAGAGGTCTGTTATTGTTTTTCCCACTACCTAAAATTGCAGTTAAAAACTCTTTTAATAATGATCCTCCAAATACCTGAACTAGTTACAATGCAGAAACAGTCATAGCCACAAGAGAGAGCTCTTGTAAAAATATAAGGATACCTGAGAAATAAGTACATTTTGCACTTTAACAATGAAAAATAGTTTTAGTAATTAGTGTTTACTTTAATTATTGTATTTCAGGAAATTAAACACTGATGTAAATTAGCACAGTATTCCTAATTCCATTTATATTCACCTTTTTATTTGTTTTTAATTAAAGCCAAGAACTAGTAAATAATGTGTATAACTAGATTTTTTTTTTTGAAATTACAAACTATGTTATGCAATCACATTTTCTTTAAGATTTGATCCCTTGCTGTCTGCTTACACAGTGCAATGACCCTTAGAGGTAATACAGATCAATTCAATATGAAAATGCAGCTCCACTCCCAATAATGTGTTTGTTTTACAGAATAAGGTTTATATCAGAGAAAATCTTCCTCATGCACTTGGTGGGTTAAATTATACCTTTTTAGGTGCTTAAATACAAGCTCTTGCCTTTGGGACCTTTAGGTGGACATACATCTCCATGTCCTAGAAGAGGATGCTTTGTAAATGCAAAATAGAGAGGGATACTTACGTAAACCAGTGGAATTCTGCAATACAACAGCAATTATATCTTGGTGACAGACACTCTATCTTGTTCAAAAACAAACTGAACTTTGTAGAGAGAACACAGGATTACAGAGGAGCTAGTTCTTGCTTCTTGATTTGAGCTACCTAGATTTGTTGAAGATCAAAGTAAAGTGCTGCCCTAGTTTGTGTACAAATGGTATCTGTTTGTGTCATATCTTTTCCTCATAAAAATCATTTAAATCCAAAGGAATGAAGCTGCTTTTGTTAACTGTTTCCCAAAGAACTGTTACCCTGACAAGAGGGCTTGGCCAGTGGTTATGTTTAGACCCTTGAAGTTCAATTTGTGTTCACAAAGCAGAAAACTGCATCAGTTGGAGAATGTGGTCTTTTATGTTTACAGCCTTTTCTTACCACTTCTGATGACATACTTTATTCTACTCTCATTTAAATCAATGGCAAAGCTCTGTTTATTCCAGTCACTGCAGGATCTGGCCATTAATATGTTAATTTCTAATCTTCTCTTCCAAATTCTACCATCTGCTTTCCCCCCCTCCATTTTGAATTTAAAAAAATGTGTTTTACAGACATATTTTCAGTTCTAATGTTACTTTCCTTATGCCTGATTCTCTTCAGCTGAAATTTCCAGATGGCATCGAAGATCCAAGCATCTTTACTTTAGATTCTTCATTTTAAAGTTGCTACCACATAATAAATATTGAATTAGAATAACAACCTTTCCCAGGTACCAAAATAGCTCAGCCTTCTGATCTCATTATTTTCTTCCATTCTTTCTCTAAATCTAATAGCTTTCTGTCCTCAAATTGCAGTGCTTAAAATATCTATGACTCATTAATTGTAAAAAAATTGTCTTTTTATTCATTAGTAGTAGAGCTTTTCATTGAATGTCCCAGCAGTGGCCCAAGACAATTTAGATAAAAACCATTATTTCTTCTGTCTAGACAGGAATGAATTTGTAGTTTTGCCCTTTTGCATGGAAATGATGGAGAATTGTTGTAATTTGATGTAATACAGAAAAGGCTTTTGCACTTTTAATCTGCAGATCAGATATTGTCAACATTCCCTTCATGACCAAGGTGGCCACAATTCATCCAAGTACTTAAATAGATGTTTGTCCTTAATGATGTAATTTCACAGTAATTATGAATGTATGTAAAGTTACACTTGTGTTCAATACATTGGCTTTGAGGGCTTTATTATTTGAATGGAAAGAAAAGAGATTATTTTTCTTTCTTTTAAATAAAACATCACCAGGCTTCATTTTCCCTAATAGAGACTTCACACTAAATACAGATGACGAAGTTCTAAGCCTGGAAATAAAACCCTTCAATCCATAACTAATACTGAGTAGCAGACGGAATCATTGGACAAGAAAAGACAGCTTGTCTTATGATACGCAGTAACTACAGATATGAATAAAGTACATGTTTAATCGGAAGTATTTCTAGAACACACATTTTTATGTATGGCATCTATGTTCCATAAGTTTATAGAACATACAGGTTTCTTTTGTCTTCCCAGAAAACTTTATTATACTTTAATATTTCCTTGTACTCAACACAAAAAACAAAACAAAACAACAACCAAGAAAAACCCAAACAAACAAACAAAAAAAACCCACCAAAAAAACCACCCCCCCCAAAAAAAAAGGATTTAATTTGGGTTGCATTTAAGGAAACGACCTTCCTGTTTCAGAAACACAATTGCTCATTTGCTTAAAGTCTCTTGACAGGAGCCTAAGCCTTTTATAGATCCAATACTGAGTCTTAAAATTCCTTCAAGCTAGTCAGGCTAAACCATGATATCTGCTAAATTTTATGCTGAAAATGTTCAATTACAGAATATCTGGTTTACTTTTCCAGTAATTTCTTTTGTGCCTGGTTTCAAGGTACTTTTTCAGCTACAACAGAAGCTGTTTTCAGAACACTGAGTGCCAGTCAAGCAAGCTCCTGCCTACCTACAAAATGAGCAGAAACATGCTTGTAGTAATTCTAAATAACATCAGTGCATTTTGTCTTCATTAGTTTCTAGCTATGGCCAGGCTCTGACATTTCCATTCTCAATAGCTGCATCTGTGACAGCTTGTTTTCAGGCATGAATATGCCTTGCACCTGTTATCTGTAGTCTTGAGGTAGGTGTGTGTGAGCACATCAGTGGCTCACCAAAGTTATTTCCTTCCTGGTGGAATCATGATCAAAGTACTTTCTGGGACACATCTATAGCATCCCATCAGCACAGGAGATGAAAAGTCCTACAGGGCATTTCTATTTAAATGTATCTGTCATTCCTGGGAACTATATAACTGACACAGACTACATCCCTTGTAAAACTGCCACATGAATATGTGGTCCAGGGACAAAAATTTGTAATATGAAGTCATGTATTGGTCCTTCCCACTTGTTAAGGTAGAAACGGGCCATGCAAGTGCAATGAAAGAGAAGAAAAGTTATGCTATGAGAGGTAAGGTGTGGAAAAATCTCTTAATCCTGTTCATCAACAAGAAAAACCCCAAAATACTGGATCGTAAGAACAGTACTAATACCAAGAATATTTACTGGAAGTGTGCCTAAGGACATGTCTAAGGACATGTAAATGAGTTTCTTACATCTAACAATCATGGCTGGAAGGTCATTGGGTAGTTTTGCAGTGAGAAGTGCTTTTATAATAATTGCTAATAATTTATGAGCCTTGTATGTCCACAGATTCTGTACTTACATAGATCTCCTCCCATTGTATTTTCCACTGAGATGAATCATGTTTTTCAACAATTATCTTACTAGACTAAGCTAGCCATAGGCTTTTACTCTCATATTGTAAAATACATTTTTCATTCATCTTCATTTCTTCCTGTTCTAACTTGCACTTCCTGACCACATGTGACCAGAAATGGCTGCAGCTAAAGGATGACTAACATTATTTTCTGGAAAAATATTACCAAGATTTCCAGGCATTTATTTATTTATTTTTCCTGAAGTTTTAAGACTTCACTGAGAAAACAGAAGCACATGGGCAGATTACTGTCATCCCAATTTCTCTTCATGTGTCATGGCCTTTAAAAATTCAGCCCCTGGTTTAGAGAGGATCTCATGTACTTCAAATTGCAACATAATTTCTGTGATACCAATAATGAACATAATTTGTTTCTTCCAGAGTCACTATCTTCACAGTGTTGGTCAAAATTTCCTACCTTGTGTTTTACATGGACTTCAGGACATATACCTGAAAACATAGCCAATTAAAAAAATATTATATATTTATTGCAAGACTGAACCTAAGAAACACTGCCTTCTTCTTTTCATTTCAGTAGCCTGCATTTAATAATCACCAAAAATGTCTCTTTATCAATTTTATATTTTTTATTAACTGATGGAAGACTTCCAAATTGAATATTTATTTTAAATAGTATCATACTGTTTAGATATCAAGTCTTTTCAATTAACCTTCTCTTAGAAATTAATCTATTAGGGGAGATGTTTAATAACACTAATGCAATATATCTTCAATAAATCCACTTATGTTTTATATCATTGTCCATTTCCTTCTGTCTCTGATAAAACTTATGTCCTTAATAAAAACTCTATTAAAAACCCCCCAAAACAGGATCCTTTGAATAAAGTAACAAGCTACACTTGTTTCATTCTTCTTTTTATTTTTATCTGACTCATGTTTTTCCTCCTACTATATATCTGGGATCTGTTAATGTTTTATTTAACATGTTAGTTCTTTTAGTAGTCTGGATACAGATTTTTCAGATATTCAATAAAATCCTTACAAGCAGACAGAAATTTACTCACAGCTCACATATGATTTTCTAATTCCTGTTTCTCATTGTCTTTAGATTACATTTCCATTGGTGTCACATGCATCATCTGCGGCTTCTTGCTCTGCGACAGGTGGCTAGCCTAGAAGCCACACAGAAGAAGGTTAGCCGCTGCGACCCACACACTTGCTGGGCCAGGCGCTGCAGTGAGTGCCGCGGGTGCAGGTGCAGGGTGCCTCGGAGACGAGGCGATAATAAAAGAGATGCAGTCTCTCAGGTTGTAATCCAGTGGTTTATTAGTAGGAATGGCGGGGCGGGATAGGGAAGGAGCGTGGAAGGTGGAAGCGGCTGGATTCTGGATGCTGAGAGCGCAGAACAATGCCCAACACGGGGTTAAGAGGGACCGCAGGATATGAGGGGTGTACATGGGAGAACCAACCGGAACGCGAGGGCAGCACAATTGACAGGGTCGCCAGGGAATGGGGACGTAAGGAGGGAAGGTACAGAACTTTGAAAACCAATGGTGAAACTCAGCTACATGGAACAAAGAACTTTCTAGTTATTAACTCCATATAGGATAGAGAGGAGGAGATATCCAGAACCAATGCTCTTGTTCTCTGATGCATATTAAGGATGCTGGCTGCAAGGTATCCTGGGTGTGCATTGCTTTGTCACCCTAATCTAAAGGTCTCCTCACACTCAGGGCTCTTCCTCAGTTTCGTCTGCCTCTAAGCTCATCTGAGCCAAGGCCACTGCTACAATCATCATCTTTATTGAAACAAAAGCAAAACCTGGATTTAGTAGGTTAGCAACACCTACATCATTCCTGATTTTTATCTTTCACTCCACAGACTCTAGTCTAATTTATCTTTTCATCCTCTTTCTATATGGGTCTGTGGAGAATCTTTTCACCCTTCATTTTTTTTTTCTTTAATTTCTTCTTTGAATTTTACTTTTTGAACTTCTGATACACAACTGTCCTGGTCATGCACTCACAGAATCACAGAATGTTTGAGCTGACCTTGGGAGGTCACCTGGTCTAACCACCCTGCTCAAGGACACCTTGAGGCAATTGCTGAGGACACAGCCCCGGTGGCTTTTGATTATCTCCACAGATGAGACCTCACGACCTTTCTGGGCAAACTGTAGCAGTGTTCAGTTACTGTGACAGTAAAACAGATTTTCCTGATGTTCAGAAGTCCTGACAGTGAAGAGCACTGTAAAGAGTCCAACCTTTTCTTCTTTACACCCTCCCTTTGAATGTTTATATACATTGATAAAATCTTCCTAAGATGAACCTCTCAGGACCAGAGAAAAGGGCCTCAACCTAAGCCAGGGTAGCTTCAGATTGGATATAAGAAAAATTTCTTTGCTTTAAGGGTTATCAGGCATTGGAAAAGTCTGCCCAGGGCAGTGGGCCATCCTGAACAGTTTATTCAATATGTAGAGACTGGATATCCTGCATCTACTAGATAGCTTTCTCATCAACCTACCTCTCATTGTGCAAGACAACTGTAGTTATTAAATCCTCTGGTCTTCCACAGGGGATCTAAGAAAAACTTTTCAACTACAGGCAACCTTGAACTAAAATATGCCCTTTGCCCCCCCCCCCTTTTATTGTTTAAGCAGTATGAACTGTATGAAAGGATCCCTTTTTAAATTTTATTTAATTTTACTTTATTTTATTACCTATTTTTGATCTCATTTTTGCTTGCTTCTTAACAGGTTTCCTCACCCAGAGATGCTGTTAATATTATGTTCCAGGTAAAATAACCAGCAAGCAAAATTTCAGTGAAAGCTATACCAGTCTATTTTCCATTTTCCTAAAATAACTCCTAAGTTATAAGAGCATGCTTTTAATTAATGCCTATGTCTACTAACTCCTGGCTACACTGAGCTGAAGCATATCCAATGCCTGTAACTGTGGGGAGAAATAGAAAAGTTTGTATCTGGCTCAGAGCATTTTTGAAGCTGTACTATTCTGCCAGCCAAGATATGTGCATTCCCTAGTACAAAGAGATTGTATGTGAAATTTATACATCAATTGTCTTAATTTTATTGACTTTCAGTAATTTGGTCCTTTTAATAGGGCTCAAACCTTTCTCTAACAGATAGTTCTGCCTACTGGACCCCCTGTTGATTTTATATTTTATTTTACATTTTATTTAATATTCTGAATTAATGCCATGGGGATGTTTGAATGAGATATCTACTTAGCTTAAAGAAAGTTCCTGGAGCAACTCAAAATGTAGTATTTTCAAAGGTTAGAAATATTTGTTCCACACAATTAACAGAAAACCATATTTTCATAGATTTGCCTTAAGCTGGCACAAACTTTCTTAAAAGACTCCTTTGTAGGAGCTAAATGTAGAGCCAAACACATTTCTGCCATGGTAACTTCAACTTTCCCTAACATCTGACAAGAACAGAGAAACTCCTTCTACAGTGCAAGGAAAAGAATATAATTTTTATTCAGAAGAAATAGTTCCTGCTTACCAGCTGGTAATATATTCCAGATACTTCTAGAAATTATTTTTCACTTCTGGAAGATTCTGACTTTTATTAAATTCACTACTGCATGGCAAATGCTTGACAGAGCTAAGTTCATTCATGGTGGGTTCCATGCTGAGGGTTTTTTTGGTTCTGGTTTTGTAACCAAGAGTGTAGCGTAAGATGCTGAGTAGCATGAGACTGAAACTCACTAATGTGCATAGATACAGCTTTTAGTTAGCATCCTACTGAAGATTTTCTCCCCTACATAATTTTATGATGTACTTTTTCTGTAAACTTCTTGCAAAGCACCTACAAGTCCTCTTCAGCACTGCACTTTCACCTTCTTTGGCATGTTTGCTCCTTTAGTAGAGCTGCAAGGATGAGCATTCATCTCTCCATCTTTGCTGTGATTCTGCTAGTACTGGTACTCCTTCCAGGACCTTAGAGCCCTCTGACTTTTCTTTTATGTCTCAAAGGTTCTGGAGAGTGACGTAACTTTTGAGCTCCTAAGACCACTTTCAGAATGTATAAGTATATGCTGTTATTTGAAACTTGGACTGTTTTTCCTCCTGTTACAATAATTTTGATCACAATACAATTCTCAAATTTGAGGGTTTTGGTGCTACAGAGATGTCCATCATCTGGAAGTATTCTCTGAAGATATATTTCATTAAAAAATGCATCCAAGGTATAAATACATCTGTCTAAATCATAATAAATAAGATTTTCAGCTTACACTTCACCTTTACCTCCAATGTTAGCATTTGATATTGATTCTCTTGTGTCTTACACCCACAGTGTATTTATCTCTGTTTTATGCGCCTGCAGTCTCTATAGCTTTATATTCCTGCTTACCAGCTGCTAATATATTCCAGACTCTTCTAGAAATTATTTTTCACTTTTGAAAGACTCTGACTTTTATTAGATTCACTGCTGCATGGCAAACACTTGTCAGAGCTAAGTTCATTCAAAGTAGGTACCATGCTGAGGATTTTCTTTGTCTCGGTTTTGGTTTTTTGGTCTTTTATGTAGGTCATGTTACCAAAAAAATGTCCCACTTGTATATTGTCGGTGCACGTAGCGCCAAATGTCCCTCACTGTCATGGTTTAACCCATCCAGCAACCAAGCCCCATGCAATCGTTTTCTCAAGATTGTTTCTGAGGCTCTTCTTCTTGTCTTCTTACCAAAAATTTAAAAAAACACTGTGGCAGGATAGAAACCTTGAAGTGATGTTACAAGTAGAAGGTACTTAATACACATCAATGGTCTCGATGTCTGGCATGGTAAGCCAAAGAATCACAGAATGGTTGAGGTCGGAAGGAGCCACTGAAAATTGTCTTGTCCAGCCCCCTGCTCAAAGAGCCAGTTAGAGTGTGTTGTCCAGGAAAAGGTCTAAGATATTACAGTTTTGAATACCTCCACAGATGGAGACCTTACAGTCTCGCTGGACATCCTATTCCAAAGTCTGATAACTCTCACAATAAAAAGTGGGGGGATTAATAATATAAATTTTTTCCCTGGATTTCCTATATCTCAATTTCTGTCCATTGCTTCTTGTCCTTTTATTGGATAACACAGACAACACTCTGGCTCCAAAGTCTTTACTGTCCTCCTCCCCTGCTCAAGTCAGGTGTCCATACATATGCATAAGATTTCCCTGAGTCTTTTCTGCTCCAGGCTGAATAGTACCAGCTCTGTCAGCCTCTCCTCAATGACTCAAACTGAGAGACAGTGTCCCTTTACTAGACTCTCTCCAATAAATCCATATCTCTCTTGTACTGAGATGCCCAGAGCTGGATGCTCACATTAATTGTGGCCTCATCCACAGTGAGGGGTAGGATCACCTTTTCCTAATGCAGGATACCATTAGCCTTCTCCGCTGCAAGGTCACACTGATGTCTCCTTTTTAACTTGGTGTCTGCCAGTGCCTCAGGTCCTTTTTTACAAGGCTGCTTTCCAGATGGTCAGCAGGAAGCATTTACTGGTAGATGAGCTTACAGGAATTTCCCTGGGGAAATATGTGCTTGATTTTGCTGAACTTCATTAGGTTCCTATCTGTCCAAGTTTCTAGCCCATTCATCTGAATGGCAGCACACCCATTGGGAATATCAGTCACTCCTCCTGGTTTTATGTCATCTGCAAATTTGCTGAGGGTGCATGCCATCCTATCCTCTGGGTCATTAACGAAGCTGTTAAGCAGCATGGGCCCCAGTATTCATCCCTGATGCACACTGCTGGTGACCAGGTTTTGGGTTTGGGTTTTGTTTCTTTTTTCTACTGGGTTTGCATGGCCTGGTTTTGGTAGAGGGGTGGGGCTACAGGGTAGCTTCTCTGAGAAGTTGCCGCAAGCTTCCCCTATGTCCAGAAGAGAAAATGCCAACCAGTTACAAGACAGATCTGAGGATGGTCAAGGCTGAGTGAATCCGAGAGGGTAGTAGCACTTCTGTGTTAAGATATTTAAGAAGGAAGAAAAAATTATAGTGAAGATGTAATTGCGCTGAGAGAAGTGAGAATATGTGAGAGAAGCAACCCTGCAAATAGCAAGGTCAGTGAAGAAGGATGGTAGGAGGTACTCCAGGTGTCCATGCTGAGATTCCCATGAAGCCTATTGTGGAGACCATGATGGGTCAAGATGTCCCTAAGAAGCCTATGGAGGTCAGTGAGGGTGCAGAGATCCACCTGTAGCCCACCGAGGAGACCCATGCCAGAACAGATGGCAAAAAAAGGGCTATGAACCCTTGGGAAACCCATGTTGGAGCAGCTTTTTTCAGGGACCTGTGGACCCATGAAGAGAGGAGCCCATGCTGAAACAGATTTTCTGGAAGGACTTGTGACCCTCCTGGGAGCCCACGGTTCAGTAGGCTGCTCCTGAAGGACTGCATGCCATAGGAAAGGGACGCTCATTGGAATAGTTAATGGAGAACTGTAGCCTGTGGGAAAGACTCCCACTGGAAAAGTTCCTTGAGAGCTGTCTCTTGTGGGAGGAATGACGCGCTGGAGCAGGGGAAGGACTTCTCTGCCTGAGCAGCAACAGAAACAACATGTGATGAACTGATCATAAACCACTTTCCCCATCTCTCCCTGCACCACTGGGGGGAAGAGGTAGAGCCTGTGAAGGAGAAAATGTGTTTTTAAGATTTGTTTTACTTCTCATTATCCTTCTGTGATTCTGAGTGGTAAAAAGTCAATTTAATGTCTTCAAGATGAGTCTGTTGTTCCCGTGACAGTAATCAGTGAGTCTCCCTGTCCTTAACTCATGAACCTTTCGTTATATTTCCTCTCCCCTGTCCAGATGTGGAGGGGAGTGATAGAGCAGATTTGATCGATGCTTGGCATCCAATCATGGTGAACCCACCACACCTCCAACAGGACTTCATTCTGTTTGTTACAGCCCAAGATCTTCAGCATCACACTAAAGTCAATGTATGATCATACAGATTTAGCTGAAGTTTTATCATCGCTCCTAATGCCACAGTGGTGTTCAGTTTTTCATGAGAAATAAACAGCTAATTTAGAATACTTTGAAACGCTGTTAATCACACTTGAAGTTTGTAATTACACATAATAATTCTGTAATGTTTTAAACATAATGTATTTATGGAATAATTAATTTATTTGTATGCAAGTAAATGTAACCATATTAATGCTATAAAGACAAATTAAAGCACCATATTTCCTCATTATATAAATATCCAATCCCAGAATTGAAATATCCCCTAATGTAATTAGAAGGAAATGCCGTATTTTCCAAAAGGCATATTATCATCACTAACCCATAATCTTGCCAAGTTATTATCATAGTCCCTAATTCTGAGTAAACACATCATAAAATTCCAAGGGGACCAAGGGAAGAAAATGATCAGAGAAAGCAGCTCTAGAAGAGCAGCTTCATATACTTCAACAGAACTTGGAACATATTTGGATATCAGGCAATCAGAAAACAGGAAGAACTTCTTTCTCTTCACAGATATGGGGAGCCATGAGTTTAGGTGCACATTCTGTGTGAGTGTCCCACAGGGCACACAGCAAGGTGTACCTAGCTACCATGGGGAAAGTGGTAGTTCTCCCTCAGCTTGTCACCACACAGGTAATAAGTAACAAAGGTTGAGACTTTCTGCTGCACAACAGCAAATTCTGTCCTATGTCTGTGTAAGGATTTACTCCTTACATGTCCTGACAGACAAAGCATAAGCTATCACTTAAATTATGTGTGAACCAGGACTGTCTATCTCGCATTTGTCTGACATTTGATTCAAAATGCATGTCTTAGCTACACCAATTTACTGCCCTGAGTCCTTGTCCAGAAATCAATTTTTGTCTCTGCATTAAAATTAAAAAAATTCTGTCCACTGTGGTCACAAACTCCTCTATCTACTGTGTGAATCGGTTCTTAGGATTTCCTGCTACCATGCAGCAAAAACTGTGAGTTGTTGGGCTTTGCAAATCATTATTAGAAGCATTATCCATGAAACTGAGGTTTTCTAACTCTGGGGAGGCGGCAAGACCCCGAAAAACCTCACAAAAACGAGTTCCCCCCGGGATCTCCCACGCTGAGGTGGCGGAGCGGAGCTGGGAAACGCGGCACCCTAGCCCGGGCTAACTCCCCGACGGAAGATATCAGGAGACGCGGCGATTAGAAGAGACGCAGACGCGGAGCTTTAGAAAGTCAGCGTTTATTAGGGCGCAGTGCGTTGGAGCGGGACGTGTGGAGTCGGGGAAGGGTCAGCAGGGAATGGGGCATCGCTGGGTCCCAAAGCTCAGGGCCCAGCGCGGAAGCGAACACGGGGTTAAAAGGGAAGGAAGGATGGGAGGGATTTGGAGAGGATAGCTAACCGGGGCGCAGAGGATACAGAACTGGCAGGGGAGCTAGGGAATTGGGGCACATGGGGGGAGGTTACAGAACTTCAAAAACCAATAATAAACCTTGGGTAGAGGAACATTCTAGCTATTAACTGTAAAAGATGAAGGGGAGGAGAGGTTCAAAACCCAACGCTTTTGATATATATGAACCTAGTCTCAAGATGTCTTGGGGAACACTTTTCTGTCACCCTGACCTGAAGGTTTCTTCAGACCCACGGGGCTTCATCAGCTACTTCAGCCTCCAAGCTCATTTGGGTTAATCGCACTGCTGCATGAAACCTGTTACAATTCAACTCTGAATGGGCAGAACTGAAGAAAAAAGGAGCTGGAAAATGGTATTTGTAAGTTGCAAGACATAGAAAATGTAATTGCTTATCCAGCATGGAAAAAAACTAAAAGTGAAATGCACCCACATATCCATTTTATACCTAGTTGGCTGAGTTATCTGACACAAGATCCAGGCTCGGGGACAGAACCATTCTCATACTGGTGATGTGACAAAGCAGCTACTGGAACAGTGTACTGAGTGCAATTGGTAGGCTGGCTGGGTTTCTGGTGGCTGCAGGATGCATTATGTGGAGGAAGCTCCGAGCTTCTCTGGACCATCCACAGCTGGCTTTGGCAAGACCTGACACTGCTGTAAACACCTCATCTTGAACTAAACCTGCAGCAAAGCAAGGGAGCCCCCTGATTTATACCTGCTCAAGAAAGAGCAGCAGTTACTGGAGGCATGAAAAAAATGGAAAAAAACACCTCCAGAGAAACTGAGGGACACTTAGAGAGTACATTCACTGTTTATTTCCTCAGAAACCATGTCCACCAGAGATGGTGTGAGAGGAATAGAATAACAACTTAGTCATGCCCACATGGCTCTAGACTCTGCCACCTCTCTCTGCCACTAGGACCCATCTGACTTGTCCAGTACTGAACCAATGAACCAAGCAGGGGAACCATACAAATATTGGAGACAGATGTGTTGTCCTTCCTCCATTCTAAGGCAACCTTGCTTAATGTTTCCTCTTCTGTAAAGTAACCTGTCGTTGCTTTCAATAAGTGGTCGGTTAGAGGTCATATCCCACCTAAATCATTCTAGGGTTATAGATGTTTATTTTTTTTGAGCTCTCATGTTATTAAAAAATTATTATATGGTATTTACATAAATATTACAGCAATTTGGCCTGCATTCATAAAAAAGATCAAGTACTGATCTGTAGGCCACAGTTCATCTCTCCTTAGCGCTCTCTTCTATGGTCACTCAGACCATAAAACAAGATGTCTACGATAGCCATCTGTTGACAATGCCTCTAACATACAAAGTATCTGTAGCCAAAAGAAGGGGCTGAATCAAAAACCTCTAAATCAAGGACAAAGTAGTCCTGTCAGAGTTCTAATTGGGAAATCGTCTGTACAAGAAAAAAAAACTCCTAATGCTTCTCCAGCACAACATTTCAAAATTGCATCACTTTTCTCAGGCATGATGTACACCACAGTACATCTAGTACACCATTGTGCTCAACTGTAAAAAGCCTATATGATCTTTAAGACCAGAGACATAAATATTAATAGTTTACCATTTGGCAAAAGAAAGAAAATGTAAATTTGTCTGTCTCAGGTGATAGCTACACGTGTCCTTGCTCTAGTGCCTGAAATACTCCTTCTACTTGAGATTTTGGAGCCATGACTAGAGCATTTTCTTTTCTAGCCCTACTGTTTCTACACTAACAAGTATTCTGTATTTTAAAATATTTTGTTGCTAACTCAATTTCTGGATGAACAAGAAATATCTTCCAAAGACCTTCCAAAGGTCACATGTCAAGTACTCACTTGTGTCAGTTTGGTTATGGTTAGATTCAACAAAAGCAGACTGGTCACATCCATACAATGAGTTCTTGTTGCTAGCTTCCTAAATGCACACCAGGTAGTCTTAGTGTGTTGGTTTTATTCTGGTGTGGTTTTCTGGTTTCAAGCTTTTGAAATATCTTTGCACACCACAAAGGCAGTACTTTTATCATATGATAGTACAAGTTTTTTATGGGTACTGAAATATGACATAAATATATGTGCAGGTGTCAGAGGGTACAAAGCCTACAAAGCTGACATTCGAGGAATGTATACGACTAAAGACAAACCCTGGCTCATCTAAGTATTGCTTTTGGCAGTAATCATGCATACCTGTTGGCTTCGGAATTGCTCAAAGCAGAAGCAGAAAAGTAGCATGGTGGACTGTCCTGGAAGACAGTGTTCAAGCTTGTTTCATATTTTTCTTTAGTAGCACAGGTATGCTGAATAATTGTCCTCAAAATTCATGTTAAAACTGGATATTTGAAGGAAAACCTGTGAGATAAAGAATTTGTTAACATATTCTGAAAGTATTTCATGCCAATTATTTTTAGAAATATTATTTTACTGGATAATCTAGATGTAAAAAGGGAAAGTCTGGCACAGTCTCATTTGTATATGACTTTGATGTTCATTACATCAGAGTCCATTTTCTATGAATATCCTCCAATATTCTGTGGTAAAAAGTGTTAATCTAACCTTTGAAATACTTAAATAAGTGTCAAGGTTTGACCCTGACTAAACGCCAGGCACCTCGACTCTCTCTTGCTACAGGAAAAAAAACACTTAAAAACAAAACACACCGATTTCATGAGTCACCTGAGATAAGACACTGGATGGTAGGAGGACGCACAGAAAAAGAAAAAGGGCAAACAAGCTCTAAGCTTAAAGTTGCAAAAAAAGTGATTTAATTACCTAACAGAATTGGAGGATAAATGCAAGGCGAAAATACACTTTTCATACATTATTTTGTTCACTCCCCCCCTCCCTCTTACGAACTTATAGTATTCACCCCCTTTCCTCTTTTATAACCAACAAACTCAGGTAGGGGCAGAGTGTGGGGTATTTTTTTTCAGTCCACAGAGCAGGTTCTTAAATCTGTTCTTCACTATAATTCATCCATTACAAATACTCTTTGTCTCTACTTATCTCTCTCTCCAGACAGTTTTTTTCCTGCTCTCACCATCTCCCTCTTAAGAAGCAGTCTCTCCACTCACCCCCCTTCCCTCTTTC
>VZRM01005295.1:54667-110084 GCA_013397955.1 Grantiella picta
CCTTTCCTCTGTCCCCTTTCTGTTGCTATATAGCCACTTGCTATGAGAATAGTAAGAGAAAAAAAAAGTATAAGTTGAGGAAGAGAGGAAGCTATTTCAGTAGAAGGAAAAATTGAATAAAACATATTTTCTGCCCACCAATTATTTCACTTGTATTAAACATTTGTTTTTCTGCTTAATGTCTGTAAACCTTAAAAGCCTAAAGCACTAACTGTCATATCCCTGCATGTTCACTTAACGCAGAAAAAGAAATCACAATTAGCCTTCTGAGTTCCTAACTCAAATTTTAACAAGAGTAGTAATGAATTCATATCAGTCACATTGGAAGCATGCCTATTTTTATTACTCATAAGTGCTGAAATAAAATTGGCTACTATAAATACGTAGGAGACATCCAGTATTTTTAATCATAAATTACAGTAACTAACAGCTACTAGCAATAATTATGGATTTTTTTGTAGTTGATGCATTATTTTCCTTGGATTTTTGAGAAATTTTATTACATACTGCAGAAAATTTCTGTATTTTCAATGGCTTAAGAGACATACACTACTTCAAATAAATCTAAGGGAATTGATTTACATGATGTTTTAAAATGTGAACAGTAATCAATATTTTACAGGATTTTTGGAAGACTCTTTTCACAGAACCAATATTTGCATTTTAAAATGTGAAAAGAGCATGGAAGTGGCATGAGAAAAGGATTATCCCAAGGCCAGAAAATATAGTATTTTTTCTTGTTTGTAAAAAGTGATAGGAGAGCCAAGATGTTATTTTTGTAAACCAAATGGAAATACAACATAGGGCAATGCTCTTAACATTTCAGAAAGGCTGCGTCATGCCTCATTATGCTTCATCCTCACTTTCTTTATGTAGAAAACAGATGAAATATCACATATCCTTAGTTCTAAGAAAGAACAGTGGATCCACTGGGGAAGGGCTACAGCTGTAGGTGTTTACCTGGATGTTTTCTTCTAAAGGCATATCTGTGCATTCACCTGGTTGTATCTAAGCAGTCAGATGTGGATCAGAGCTCACCTTCAAAGCCACATTTGTAAGTAAGAGGGCATCATAAGAGAAAAACACTGGGCCAGATCCAGGAACCTGACAGAGGGGAGGCTACTGCAGCTCTGTGCTCCCAGGTGCAGCCTTGTAGTGAAGCTGAGCACATATCGCCAGTAGACACATGCGTATAGATCACACATGTTCACCACATATATCGTGGAATCACACGATGTTTGGGTTGGAAGGGACCTTGTAGATCACCTAGTTCCAACCCCCCCACCATGGCCAGGGACACCTTTCACTCAGCCAGGTTAAGCTCAAAGCCCCATCCAACCTGGCCCTGAGCACTTCCAGGGATGGAACATCCGCAGTTTCTCTGGGCAACCTGTTCCAGTGTCTCACCACTCACACATCAAAGAATTTCCTCCTAATATCTAATCTAAACCTACTCTCTTTTAGTTGGGATCCATTCTCCCTTGGATCTCATAAATAGTCCTTGTTGTATGTTCCTTTAAGGTCCTGGAAGGCTGCAATTAGGTCACACCCACTTTCTTTTTTCCAGGGTGAAAATTTGTGTGTACCTATACATAAATGTCCTGGATGGCAAACTATTGACACATGATTGGGCTTTTTTACTCCCTTATTTATTTATCCATCCTTGTTCCTCTCCAAATCCCCTAAATCTATGTTTCCTTCCTAAAGTTCCTCCTCAAAACATCTCATATTAAGTCATGTGCACTGCTGAAACATTCACCCTCTCAACCACTATTTGTCTCTGTTGCCACCTGCCTCTGAAGGCAGGGTAACTGAGGTTCTTGTCAGTAATAGATCCCTCTTGGGGTGGACTGGAGTTAAATGACACTGAATGATTGGTGTTTATATATGCATATGTTTAACAGGTTTATTTTAGAAAAATTTGGTTGCAGTGAAAAGGAGGTATGGAACTGTTTTGGTTGTTATCTATATAAAAGTATAAAGACATCACTTAAGAAAATGTATGAGGAAAAAAAAGAAAAAGAAAGGATAAGAATAGATAGCAAAGATATCACCACCTGTGGATCCAGCACCAAGACTTGATTGTTGCAATTTCTATGTCCACTGGCCAAAGTCTTGATCCATCAGGCGTGGAGGAAGCCCCCAAACCACAAAGTTCAGTGGGTTCACGTTCAAGTGGGAATGCCCAGGTACCTCCCCTGGGGGGAAGGTTTTATGCCATCTGTTCCAACACTGTGGATCATGTTCAGTCCTCTGGTGGAAGGCCCCAGAAATGAGTCTGGAGACACTTTGGGGATCTTTGATGGTTCATGACCCCTTCTAAGACATAACTGCTGCCCCTCTCCTCAGCAACATTGAGCCTCTTATTTTCCATCAGAAGGGCTGAAAACCCTCAAACCTATGTGTGAATGTCCCAATGCCTTCCCATGGGGAAGTTTTACTACTCAGAGTTGTGTAAGAAAGGGCATTGGCTTGACAAAAAGCACTATCCCACCTTGAAGGATCTGCTTCTTATCAGACTCTTGGCTCAAAACTAACTTCTTGCTAAACAAAGGTTGGTTTGTCCTGGTCATCAGTAATGAGAGCAGAGTATTATTTAGACTCCCCTTCCAGCTATTGTCTTCCTGTGCTCCATTGTGGTTGTGGAGGTAACCTCTTACCACATCAATTAGTGTGTATATCTGCTGGTACACAGACACAGTCTGCTCAGTAGCGTCTGTTTCTCCAGGCCAGCTTTCTCCACTGAAAAATGTGAACTGACTGAGAGCAACTGTGCGTAATCACAACTGAAGAAAAAAGTATTTTAAAGCCACCACTTCTATAGGACAGGTGTGGTGCTGGTGGAACTGCTGTGCCAACTGTTGCGTCATCACCCATGCAATCATTTTAGAGCAAGGAATATGGCAAGAATTAAACTGCACTTTAACATGAATAAATATGCAAAAGAAATTTATTTATCTTCCTAAATAGTAACAGTTAATAAATGTATCTTTCTAGTTGTTAACTGCAAACTTTATATATAATATAAACATACCTATTAATTTATATATACCATTATATATAGATACACGATAATAGATATATGCAATATATATCTATGATTAAAAATGAAAAATTAGGTTGTTTCATGTCTTTTTTGTTTATTTTCATCTCACACTGTGAAATTTTTCCCACCTAAATTCTGATGTCTAATAGCTAAGCATTTAAATCCAAATACGTCATGACTTATACTTTCTTCATAGTCATGTCAGAGAAAGACATACCTCCAGGGTGAGATATATGTATTGACATGGGCACCTAAGAGAAGTAAAATGAATAAGTACTATCATCTAGATCGGCTTGCTTTTGTTATTTATTTCCAGCTGACTAGTGAAGCTTAGATATCTGTGTTTTAGGTAAATAAAGTAGTTAGAATCTAGCATCATGTAACAAAGGTAGAAAGCAGCTGTCAGAGAACATCTCCATATCCATCTCAAATGTGAAATTTTCTTTTATTATAGCCTTTCCATAAGGCAACATGCAATAAATGATCCAGAAATTAAATGTTGATAGCATTTTCTATTTCCTCTGAAAATGACTTTGTGAAATTCATAGTCATGGGCACACAGGTCATTTAAGAGAATAAGACCTAATTTCCTGGAACATACCAAATCAGTATCTGACAGAGAAAAGACATTTTTACAGTATCTTCCTAACTTGATTTGACATAAATATGAAGGAAGAATTAACATCCCGAAGCATGTCATGCCTCCACTCCTACCTGTTCAATCAGTGACAGGCTGTAGCTCTCCTCATCATTCTTAATAATAGCAGAAGATCCTTTGCTCAAAGATGCACCTGAAACCAAAGTCCTCATTTATTTACACTTGCATAAAAAAACCCCATACCCTTTCTAGGAATAATTAACAGTTTGCTATGCTCAGGCCTCTGCATCTGTCTTTCTAAATAAACACCATGACAGAAGTGGAAGCCAGATAAATACTTATCTAAAATAGACTGTATCACTTGTTCCTCATTGTGGGAGACCAGAGGAGTGGTTGACTGGCTCAAAAGAGCCGTTTGGGAAGTGGTGGGGAGCAGGGTGAGCTCTGCATGGGTGGAACAGCACACTGCTCCCCCAGGCACCCTTGAGCCTTCTTGCCTTGCGATGTGAAGGGCGTGAGCATTGGAAAAGCCAGCGCCAAACCCCGCTGTAATGGGCGTGGTTGACTGCGAGGGCCAGCTGGGACCATTCTGGCTCTGTAGGTGCGAGATGGTAGCGCTGAAATAAGCATCGGCTGCCCTGCAGGAAGGCCTCAGCAGAACAGAACAGATAAAAGGACAGTGACACACATGCTGCGAGGCACACTCCACTACGTTGGATTTAAAAGCAGCTGAGACCATGCTGAATCCTAGAGTGGTGACTCCCTTCCTCCCTTCCTTCTTTCCTCCTTCTTCTCCTTGAAAAATATTGTAATCCAGCCCAAAAAATTCCTTACAATACCTTGTTATGTGCCTTGCTATGTCTGGGTAAGTTAAAGATTGCAAATTTGAAATTTGACATGTTCCATATTCAGTTGGAATGTTCTAAAGGTTGCAAGTAAAAGCTGGTACTGAACCTCCCGAGAATTTTGTTGTTTTTCCTGTGCACCATCGAGATTAAATCAAACTACCTTTCCCTAAACCTGCCAGCAGACTGCAGCATTACACTCATTTATTGTTCACCTTTGAATACAGAAGCCTAAAGTGACTTGCTCGGTTGTAGGTATGTGCTCAGAATCTTGTCCCAGATGTTCTGATTATCGTCCTCTACTTGGTATAAAAAAACATTACCACTCTACTTGGTATAAAAATCACTATAACTCTTTCTTTTTGCTGAAATCAATATTTCACAAAACATTTCTTAAGATGGCACTCAGTCATGGGACCAAAGGAATACAGGCTTGATTTTATGGAGAAGACCAAATTTAGTTGCTGTATAGAGACAGGCTTTTTACAAAAAATATAATTTGAAGGAAGTTTTAAATTTCATGAAATATAGGAGAAACTTCTGGCAGACAATTCAAGGTCTCTTTACTTGCTAGATTTGCAAAGATTCTATGTTTTGAACTCTTCTGTTTCATACTGGATTGATAATAGAAAAACAAACTCATATACCTAAACCTAGGGTAATTACATTCAAATCAATCTGTACTACTTACTGCATTGCTTTTATGTCCACACTCCATTATGCCAGTGTTTTTTATTGCTCACATCTAAGAGAAAACACAAAGGGGCACGAGTTAGCTTCAGAAAAGCCTATGAAATATGAATGCCTTTCTACATTTGATTAATTTGTCTGCAAATTCTGCCTCAATTCATTGTACATATTTTTCTCATATCAAAATGTTTAAAATAAGGAATGTGTAGCTCTTAAACTGGGCTTGTCAATTCATACATATTTCAGTTAAAATTACTGGGGAAAGTGATGTTGAATTCTCCTTCTATGACAAAGTGACAGGCTTCGTAGATGAGGGAAAGGCTGTGGGTGTTGTCTATCTCATGTAAAGCATTTGACATTGTCTCCCACAGCATTCTCTTGGAGAAGCTGGCTGCATATGTCTTGGATGGGTGCACTCTTTGCTGGGCACAGTATTGTCTGGATGGCCTGGCCCAGAGTGTGATTGGTGGTTGGTCACTAGTGGTGTTCCCCAAGGCTCAGTATTAGGGCCAGTGCTAACATCTTTATCAATGGTTTAGATGAGGGGACTAAATGCATCCTCAGTAAGTTAAAAGATGATACCAAGTTAGGTGGCAGTGCTGATCTGCTGGAGGATGGGAGGGCTCTAAGAGATCTTGACAAACTGGAATGGGTTGAGCTACAGCTGTGTGAGGTTCAATAAGGCCAAGTGTTGGGTCTGGCACTAGAGTCACAATAACCCCCATGGCTTGGAGAAGAGTTCTTGAAAGCAGCTCAGCAGGAATGGACTTGGAGGTGTTGGTTGACAGCCAAAGATGTCAGCCAGCAGCGTGTCCAGATGGCCAAGAAGGCCAATGGCCTCCCACCTTGTACCAGAAATAGTGTGGCCAGCAGGACTAGGCAAGAGATTTTTCCACTGTACTCAGCACTGATGTGTCCACATCTATGCTCATGCACACTGAATGTTAGGTGCAGGAAGATCAATTGTTTCAGTGTGAGAGTGGACTGAAAAAGTCAGGTAGTCTAATTTCAGAATGCGCTTCACCATTACAGGAGTTGAGACTCTGCCCACATTTATCTGGTATTGAAATGAAAAGCACTGAAATTTAGTATTTTAGTAACTAAGATATTTCTGTACTCATTAATTAAACAGTGACAGGGAATCTTCTCAGGCTGAAATCTGACCATCTTTCCTGCTGTGCTCATATAAAGGCCTTTGACATGGGCTTTGATCATGAGCATAATTCAGAACTAGGCATGGACCATGGAGCAACTTCAGCATTGGTTGTTTTGGGAATTCAGAGTTTAAGACCATCAGCATAGACGGTTCTATTCCACTTTGTCTTGTTGCTAGCTTAGTTTGCAAGCACACATGAAACTCAGACGGTTTCCCTGATGTTGATTTGAGGATAGGTTTTTAACATATTCTAAGTGTTTTATTTTGGTTTCAAAGTCATCAAGATAGGCTT
This sequence comes from Grantiella picta, assembly GCA_013397955.1. Classification (NCBI taxonomy): domain Eukaryota; kingdom Metazoa; phylum Chordata; class Aves; order Passeriformes; family Meliphagidae; genus Grantiella; species Grantiella picta. Next base: position 61,295 of record VZRM01005295.1, read on the forward strand.
TGTATATCACAATAATAGGTATTAAAATCTTTCCTTGTATTTTACAGGAATTCAAAGTGAGTGATTCAGGTTTGTAAATTCAGTTCTATGCCTAAGCTTTTTTGTGAATAGGAGTCACAGCTAAGCAAAGGTTAACTCATGACAAGGACTAGTATAGAAGTCTAGGGAACAATTTTTTCCTTTACTCTTTCAGACCGAAATTCTGCTGATGAAGATGTTTTTCTCATGATTTACTAAATGAGGACCAGGTGTTAATTTTGATTTTTTTCCTGGTTTAAGTTAGAGCAAATATTGCACCTCCAGAAGGAGATTAATATCATCAACCCATCTAGGATAGCTAGGAAACCTCTTGGCAAACTTCTGTTATTTTGTGTTCTTTTTGTAACTCTAAACTTTTCAGTCAAATTCAGTCTTCAAAGGCATTACTCTAACTCTCTCGGGAAAGCTAGTGTTTTAAAAAGGAGATATCAAATTGACATTAGTAATTGGGGCAGAATAGACTGCATCTGATTACCAAGATTGAATGACATTATCTAGATGACAGAAAATGCTTGGGTCAAAAAATCAGATGTATTGCCAGATGAAAATGTTATATATTTTTGTTGATATAATCCTTTTTTTTCCTAAGAATATTTGTCGTGAGATATAACTAATTATTGGAGGTCATATTTTTGCTTATCATATATAACCTTCCCAATATAGTTCTGAACATGGAAAATATTTTTAGTAATAAATTCTTTACCTCCTTTAACAAAGGGAGTACATGATAATGCATGCAGAGTCTGCTGAAACCTTGAAACATGCAATTTGTCAAGAAATATGTAACTTGGAAAACAGAAAGATCAATTCCAGCAGAAATGCTGTTTTTGCATAATTCATTAGGCCTCTTTATTTTTTCTTGTCCCAGTAGCTTGGATGTGTGTTACCTTAATAACTTCAGTGATGTCACCTCTAAATTACGGTGCAATGAGATAAGTCATGCCATCAACGGTACACTGTGCCTGCCTGAAAGGTTGCCTGAGAGGCTTTAGAGCAGAAGTCCAAACAGCTTTCTAAAGAGAGATTTTTCTTCCTATGAGGTCCTTGCAGACATAAAAAACCCTTCTTGCTTCTCAATAACTTATGGTCATAGTACTAAACTGCAGCATGCTTATCTTCTGGTCCTGCTCATGAACCCAAATCGCAAACACAGAGGTATCCTAGCAGAGTCATTATTTACAAGGATAGAAAATCTAACCTTGAGGGAGATTTTGGGGAGTAACTGAGGCTGACATCTGTTACTAACATGATTCTTACTAAAAGGAAAGGAAGGTGTGTAGTTCTAGCACCTGAGCATGGTGGCATTTTAGATATTATATATTAACATGTGGCTGATACTTGCCAGCCAGAGATTTGCAAACTCTCCTGAAGGTCCCGTGCCATAAATGGCAGCCCCATGGGTGTCTTGAGTGCATTTTGGTAACTTAAATGGTGCTACATGACATATGACTACATGACACTACCCAAATTGTTCCCTTGATTTGCCATGTGAATTAATCTTGAGTTGCAGACATGGAATCAACATAAATTTTCAGAATCTATGGCAAGAAGAGCATTCAAGAAGAGACAGGTAATATTCTAAAGTTTCACAAGCTGCTTTTGGTTCATAAAAGCCTGCCAAAGTTAGAATATATTAACAAGTGTTATCTCAGCCCTGTAAGGCAGAAGAGCGGGTTGAAAATCTCAGTGGCAGTCTCCTCTAAAATGTCTTCACATATCAAACTTAGCCTGGCTGCTGCCAACATGGTTGTATTTATTTATTTATTTATTACTAATATTGTACTGACAGTCTCACTTTCCTCTTTCTACTGTTATCAGAAGCAGAAACAACAAATCCTTTATCTTCCTCTATTCCTCTTTAGCCTTCCCAAAAGGCCAGAATCTTTTTTCAGCCTTTTCCTTTACAGCATGTTCTCTCTTCTTCACCTTCTGACTTTTTTCTTTAACCTGTTGGATCCTTTACTGATAGTCCTTGTCAGCTATCACTCATTTCAGCAGCTAAAATTTGTTTTGTAATACTGTCCTCATTATGTCAATTGTCTCATGCTCAGCCCTAAAAAAATGTGCAGTGTAAGCACAGGATTTTGCCTGTTAATCACACTGCACAAGGGAGTTTTCTGTAAGTTGGTAGTGCAATGGAAGAGACACCTATGTACAAAACAGTACATACTCTGACTCTATACAGCTGCAAATGAAGCTGTATAGAATAATATGAATTTGCTTTCCTCTTCAAACTGTTATTATACTTAACTCCAGCAACCTAGAATTTAACAACTTCTTCAGAAGGAAAATGTATTAAACCTCAATGCATGTACAGTAAAAATAAGTGTTTTTTTCTTTTTCTATTTCAAAATTCGGCTATAGCACAAAAAATATAAGGGTAAATTTGTCTCTGGGCAATGATCTTAACGGAAATAGTCATAAATAAATCCCATAAAATCTGCCAGGCCATCAGGATCTGGCTTGACTTCATTTTCTGTCTGCACTGGACATGGATTCTGGTCTGCTGGTGCCACCACTCCCAAGCACAGCTCATGTGACTGCAGTTACTGCTGAGATACACAGAGACATATGGATAAGCTACAAACATGAACACACGTGATGCAAGCCCAAATGTTTAACAATCATTTTTATGAAGAGTTTGGGATTAGTTTTTCACAATAATCATGGGTGTGCTACATATAATGCCAAATGCAATTATTAAGAAATTAAATGAAATAAAAATGAGTTGGTTTTTTTTTTTTGTATTTTGATATTGAAATAGGAAAGATTTAAATATAGAAGAATGCCGTGTTATAAATACATTTTCATGGTATAAAAGATGAGGTTTTTTACAGTTTCGGATAAAAATAGTATTTTGCAAAAATCATTTCTTCCTGCTCATAACTGCTGTATAGTAGCACAAAGGTATAATACTGTGGAGCTCTGTGAAAGCAGTGAATTCATTGCTTATAAGTAGACCTGCACAACAGTATTCTTCTGTTCAAGTGATAGATATTTATTCAGCTGAATTTTTCTTCATTTTACAAAGGACAGGAATTGCAAATTACATTTTATAGGTTGTTTAGAAAATCTTTATATTCCTCCCAAGTCATGTAAGATAGTTTTGAATGCCAGTATATTGAAAGCAGTCGCTAGCTGACAATTCTGTATCCAGAATTTCAAAGTATCCAACTCTAATGTTTAGAGCAGATGTAGAATCTTTTTGCAGAAGAATGCTCAATAATATAACTTTCATGTAATGCAAGAAATGTGAAAATCTATTACTACAGATTACATAATGCACTTATTCTTGTTATTTCTGAATGAGTAAGATATGACCTTTCCTCAGAATTTTTGACAAGTGCTTATTTTTCTGCTGTGCTTATTTTAATTCCTCAACATACTATTTTGGAGGACATAGAAAAATTAATAAATAAAATTTTCTGAAAGCTAAGATATTTATAAAATATTTTACATTGAGAACACTTATAAGTGGAAAATCCCAATTATCTAAAACTCTTTAAAAACTGTTAAGTTCTTTTTTTGTTTCCATAGCTTGCAGTCCAGATATTTATTTGCTTCTAATAAAAATTAATGTAAAAATTAAGTGGATTACAATGATAAACTTTAATAAAACTATCCAATTTCTGAAATGCTAGCCTGTCATACATATCCTAAGGAGTTTGGATGGATTTTCATCAGTTGGGAACGACATAGAGGTCCTCATGTCTCAGGATATTAGAATAGTTTGTACACAAGCAACTAACGCAATACTTATTTAACATGTAAGGTAAACGTTACCACATAGGAGACTTAAGGAAATTTTTCATGCGAAATGCAGAAAACAGGTAATGACTTGATGTGCTATAGCATTGCTTTTCTAGCTATCAGCTGTTGTTGGGAATCTGCACATCTGGCTTCTTGCCTAATAGAGTTGTAATTATGCACAAAACATCAGTAAGTTAGGAGATAATGATATCATCTCAGCCAATAGGAAAAACAAAACCCAGAAGACAAGTAGATTTGAAATGCACAATTTTCTGGGTCTCTGTATATACAAGGAAGTCACTAAAAAATATGGTCAATACAGTGCCAAATGTATGGAAGACTAAGGCCTAAGATTCAGAACTTAGAGGAAGTTGATGGCCAAATGGGATGCCAGGATACCACAGAATATCTTACATAGCTCTAAATTACTACAAATAGGCAAACAAATTGTGTTCACCATATCAATGCACACCAGGGTTTCTCTAATGATATTAAGTGGAATCACCTTCAAAAGAACAAAAAGAGAAACAACATGATGGGCTACAGAAAAAGACAAATGCCAAATATTTGCAATTCTATCAAGTTTAGAACACTGTATTTTGGTTGTGGTCTAAATAAATATAAGCAGATGTTTCCTACATAATGAGGAAACTTGTAGGTTATACAAGATGTTGGCACTAAATAGTGGTGGCTACTCAAAAATTATTGGAATTTCACACATTGAGCTACGTGCTTTTCCTGTATACAAACCTTTCTTTAGTAACTTGCATTTCTTCAAATTGCCTAAATATTAACATCCAATATCATTCGAGGTGCTCTAGAACTAACCAGACACACTGGCATGGAAGTGGGGGAGACATTGGGGAGATCCTGACCTTTCTGGTGCCACTGCTGAAGGTCATGCAGCGTGTGGCAGTTGACTTGGGAGGCTGCTGGCTCTTCAGCTGAAAGGCTAGGTGGCATCCTCTGGGGATGTCAGCAGTGGTGTCACAGGATTCAAGTAAAGATCAGATGTCTAGTAGTGTTGCAAAAGACAGCAGTGTCCTACATAACCTCCAGAAGCTTTTCCACCTTGGTTTGTGTTTAATAAAATTCCAAATAAAATGTTACATTTGTACCATAGATAAATAAAAAATTCTATATTTGAAACCTCTATTTTTAATAAAAATTTCGTCAATCACATTACAATAGAAACCTTTAGAGTGTATATGCTAAATCTCAAATAAGGCCTTGCCAATGTATAAGAAACAGAGTTACAATATTTTAAATAGTATTAATTTTCATGTAGCTTTGAGAGGGGTGGGGGAAGTGGTGGTTTGAGGTAGTGCAGTCACCCCACATCAAACTTCCCCACTTAATAAGTTAATTCAACCTACGTGAGAAGCAGATATAAACCACCAAACATCACAATTACTGTGTTTATTCAGAGCATGTATCTGTGACTTCAAAAGAGTGTAAGGAAATGGAAAACTAGAATGTGAAGGTCAAATTATTCCACAGAATAACTCTATTGATGCCAGCAGAATTGTTACGAGTACGCATTTGCTTTCCTGTCATAAGTGGCATAAGGAAAAGAGAGAAACAGTTTTACAGAGCTTCTAAATTAGCTCCATCTCATCTCTCCCATCTATTCTCTCCCAAATTAATTCACCCTGTCTCCCTTTGCTGTAAATAGCAAGGAATGAAAAACAACCCAAACTACAACCACGCTTCATGAAACACATTTGTCAGTGGCAATTTTGAATGGAACATTTCCTACCTAAACAGGTAATTGATTAATTCGTTCATGTTTAAACAAGAACTCTAGAGGCAGAACCAGGAAAACATCTTTGTTTTTCAGATTACAGAACCTGGAATAGACACAGTCCTGATCTAGTTGGAAAGGCTAAATAGACCTGCAGCCTCATCTGTGCAATATGAAATCAGCATCAATGCCAGAAGAGCCAAGGGGGAGAGAAAGAGGGGTGAAGAACTCTCAATTGTTGTTTTCCCCTGCGTTGCCTGCAGGATCTTTGTTCAAATTAAATTAAAAGATTAAAACAGTATAAATTGAAGAAGTGATTGGTATTGGTATTGATATTGATAAAAGGCAAGCTTGGGTGATGGAGAATTTCCACTGAAGATCAGCTCTGGAGAGATATGTCCAGTCTACCAGCTCTGTGGATAATATATGGTGATTAGGCATTGAACATGGCAAAATAGAAAGTTTGGTAGAGATTGGTGCATTCCTCTTGCTAAGCTGGTTAGTCTCAGTACTGACACAAAAGGACACTTTTTGAAATGGCTTTGTCTAGCTCACTCAGTGCTTTTGAACTAAAACTTCTTGTTGTCAAGAAGAGCCCGCGCTGCTCTAATGATGGCACTATATTTTTTTTCCAAATTATCTGAAATGTTTTCTAGTCTCTCTCACTCTCATGGCTTTTCATATATGTTCTGATAAAAGTGAAATATCTATTAGGACAAAAAATATGGATTCTTCTTCTTTTGTGTTTTTTTGTGGGTTTTCATTTCAAATCTATGAACCAATTACTAAAATCTATCTAAGTATACTGATTTTGGAAGATTTTAACAATATTACTGATGAAAATAAACACACATAAAAGATATTTAGTAAAATTTTCACTGATATTATTCTTTTCCTAACTGGGAAGAAAATTACTGCCAGATAAGAACAGAAAAGAAAGAAATCATTAATCCAAATACACAAAAACAAATAAAACCTGAACATTTAGCAATTTTCTCAGAGAAAAGCGGTGCCATGAGAAGTGAGCTGTTATTTAAAAATAAATCTGTGAAGCACGACGCAAGAGAAAGCCAAATTGTATATGCACTTATTTTGTATGTGCAATTGGACTAGTTTTAAAGCTTCATTGGCAATTGTCTGTTTAATTAGGCTTGCAATATTGCACATCCAAATACCCTGTGTTTAACCCTCACTTGGACTAATAGTTGAAATTGCTCCTGAGGTAGTATTTCCATGTATTTGGACTCATGCAACTGCACATTAGTGTGGCTCAAAATGCGTGCTTTAAATGGACGTAGCCACAAGACAGTACTCATTCGAGAGGACTTAATAGTCAGCTTGCTTGCTAAAAAAGAAGAGTAAAGTTAATCCAGAAGATTAACTGTGACTGTCTGGCACAGTCATTGAGAGGCTTTTTGTTGGTTTTTGGTTTGTTTGTTTGTTTGTTTTTTTAATTTATATTGGTAAATTTTAGAATTAAAAAAAAATTGTTATTGCAGAGTTTTGATCAAGTCAATATATTTATCCTGGAAAATGAAGTCAAGGTGTCTCACATGTTGTTCTTTCAGATATTTTATGTTCACATTCTCTATTAATTTTGAGACTTGATTAGAATATGCCCTGTACCATTTTCATGTCAAAAAGTAGTGGTGAGGAACCATAGAAATAATGAGTGGTGAATGCGGCACATGAAGGAAAATAAAGAAAAAGACAAGAAATGGCAACTTGTATGGCATTAATTTTCACAGTTCCCAAAAAGGAAAAAAAAAGAATTTTGAAATTACTGATGAAAAATATGGGTTTTCAATTAACAATGACTTTTGAGCCTTCTTTTTAAAAAATCTATATAGCAGAAATATGTCCTGAAAAAGTTATTTGAAAGAAAAATCATAATTTGTCTATTTTCTCACATTCAAGAAATTTATCTGCTGAAACCAAATGCATTTTAAACAGAGTTGAGGTATCATTTTGTTCTAATGAATTCCATTTGAATAAAAACAAACCAAAAATTCTAGTGAAGATAATTTTTATACATTGAAAATACCACTTCCATTTAATTTCATGACAGTGAAAAAATCAATAAGAGTGGACAAATGATCAACTCAGGTCTCGTTTCACACTGCTTATTTTCCATGTGTTCTGTATGATTGAATCAGTGGAAGTTTAGCTGTTAAGTATTCCTATAGCTGACCTACATTAACTACTAAAAAATACTAGTTAGCCAGTGAGAAAAAGAAAGAAGGAAGCCTTCTGAAGAATGGCTGACTTTGTGCATGTGAATTCTTTCCAAGATATCAGCTGGTTACAGAAAGAGAAGTCTTTCTCCAACGTAGACACCTGCACTTTGGAAGTAAATTTGTGTTTATTATTTGGAGCCGAGATGCACTTAAAATTCTGAGTGTTCAAATTTTAGAATTTAGTTGAATTGGCTCCTAATTATTATGCACTTCTTATCTGATGGTACTAAAAACATTAAAGTAGAAGCAAACTCTCCATCTGTGAAGTCTGTATGAAAAAGATTTCTTGTTTGGTCATAAGTGATGCTGGTTCTTTGATTTTCTGCATTTAGAAGACTTAAATTTAATGACTGCCATTAAGGATAAACATTGCAGTAGTTAATCGCATGTTAAAGCTGTAAATATATCTAGCATTTGTGGGTACGGTATGAGAAATATTCCTCCACTTAGGCTCCCAGACTGTATTTATAAAGGAATATTTTGTAGAAGGCAAATGTGTCTGTCTGTATTTCATCAGTTAAATCAATACATATACATTTTATCAGTGATATAAACACTGTCCATACATACACATGCAGACACTTCTCATTAGGTGCTATAGAGCTCAATAAAGGAATTGGAAGCGTTACCTTAAATTTTTCAAGTGGTCTTTTGACAGGCCCATTTTGTAATTTATAGGCTGAAGGATAATCAAGACTAATTTATGTTGTAATTATTCAGTATAATGTCTGAAATAGTTATTAACTTTCATGAAAGTTTTATTTTTAGTAACCCCTGTTTAATCTGTTTAACAAAAGCAGCAGACACACGTTGTGCTGTGCTATCCAGCAGAAGTTGATATCAGAAATACTATAGATACTAGAGAGTTTTAGTAAAAGTAATGTAATAAGCAGAGAGACTTTGGATTGAAGGACACTAGTCTGATATCTAGTCACTTTTCTGCTTAATGTCTAATTTTCTTGGTGCAGTGATATAAAAAAAGCCAAAAACTTAATACTTCAAATGAGAAAAATCTACCTGTCTACCTGTGGAAAATATGAAAAGTTCATGTGTTTGGGTACGGTGTGTGACATTAAGATGGGATATTTATTTTTCCTGCAGATGTGTATCAGTTGTAATTTCAACAGAAGTTTCTTAGGGTTTCTTGCTTTCACTATTTCTTGCAAGTTTTTCTTAGAGGGAGATAATTATAACAGTAAATCCTGGTTTAGATATCAAAGTATAAACATACTTAACTGCATATCATCCCATTTAAAGAACATGGTTCTCACTGTTAGTACTAAACACCAATTATGAATATTTTTAGATTTGATGCAAGTTAATATTCCTTAAATCTGTCCTATGCATTGCACTTCTTGTGTTGAGAAGGAATATTATTTTTCTAATTCCATTTAAAAAAAAAAACAAAATATCAACAGGAGTTTTTCTGGGTTTTGTTTTAATAACACAAGGGAAATCTAGCCACACATATTTTCTTTTCCTCAGTTTAAAATGCATCCTGATGGAAATTTTTATCTTTTTACTGGAGAATGTCATTTTTGTCTCAATTTCAGAAGTCATAATGAGATTGGTGTTCAATGAAAAAACATTTTATAAAACGTCTCACTCACAGTAATGTTTTTACCCTCCTTAGTAATGCCCCTGCTGAATAAATCATATTTCTAAGCTGATTTTACTGGTTACTAATGTTTATGAAATGAAAGTACTGATGGATAACAGTGTTATTCAGTATTCCCATGATCATTTCAGGAAATTTTTTGGCTAGACAAGAATCATACAACAGAGGAAATAGACACCACATCCCTTTGCAAGTCACATATTAAGTATTATTATTATATCTAAGACAGTCACGTTGCTATTTAACATTTTATTTCACCTTTTTTCTTTTTCATAAATTTAAGAAAAGAGTTGATATTTTTATCATCTGATCCCTTTGCTAAAAGGGTCAATTATATCACAGTTCTAGGAGTATTTGTGTTAAAATGATGTCTGCAACCTGTTATGAGATACCCAAATAAGTTAGAAAAAAAAAAATATAATTAATATATCCCTGTTCTTGGCCACTTTCAATTATTTCGCTAATTAGCTGAAAAATAAGACAAAATAGAAAACTTAGTATATGTAAGAATGAAAAGAGATATCTTTGTAGAATAAAGACCCCTAATTTTACTGAACAGTGTGTTTAGCTCTGATATTGTACTATAAACATCAATTAGAGTCCTGTGTAGCTTTGAATTCCCAGTCTAGTAAGAATTTTCTTTATATAGCCAACCCAAATGAAAATATATGAGAAAAAGGATAACAGTGCAGTATTCCTTTGTTTTTAATATCTCAAAAGTAGTTTTCACTGACTTATGTGCTATGTATTTCCATTTTTACTCCTTGAAATATGATGGCCCAATTCCATTTTTGAAGAGATGAATTTTGCATTCTTCTAGTTTCTGGAGTTCATGGCCTCAACACAGCAGCAACTTAACATTGTAGTAGAAGTAGGTTTAGACATGTACGCTGTAGAGAGGTCATTCTTAATGTCTGAACTCAAAGCTATCTCCTACAATAGCTTTGTTTATGCTGTTTTAGCAAGCAAAAGAGACAGCATTTCAAGTTCTTGTTTGGCAGGAGTCATTGCAACATACTCTGGAAGGAGGTAGCTAATACTGGCTTGTGAATTGAATAGTGTCAGCATCATAACACATTTATCCAGAAATGTGAAAACAAAATCCACAGAATTAATACTGAAAATTTGCACAGAGTTCACAGAACAGTGGCAGTATAATTTGCAATGAATATCCAAAACCTGTCTCCATGGAAACATCAGTTATGATAAAGTACCTGAAATTAATAATGTAACATTTCAGGTTAAGTATTCCTGTAACTTAAAACTGTTCAATTCACAGGCAAGTTTAAGGGACTGCCTTAAGACACATTTCCTTCTAAATCTTGGCTAAGTGAACACTTTGTAATTTCACTTATATAGTAGCCAAAGTTATGTCTTCAGTTACTGTTTCCTGTGTGTATATTCAAAAAACAAATAAAATTTGTTTTTTATAGATTTATACATATTAATTATGTCACCCTTCAGATACCAAAGATGGAGTTCATTTGACAGGACAGCTATTGCTGCAGGAAGACAAAAATCTCCTTTAGCTGAGGTACCAAGTCTATCACTCTCATACCAGTGGCCGAGGATCTTCAGGAACTCCTAGATAGCACCATGTGCAATGTCCCTTAAGACTGCAGGAAATAACTGTTCTCTCTTAAAAGCTCTGATACCACATGATCCTGAGTATTTTCTTGGAATATTCTACATGTTGCTGGATCCATAAGGATGAGAACAGCTAGGCATGAGAATGATCTCTGTCTTTAACAGGCACACTATGAAGGATACTTGTTATAGGCTGCTCGAAGTTATCTCACAAATTTAGAGCAATGCCATGACCTATGAACCAGCAGCATCTGGTTTATGGAATAAAAGAGAGGTGGTGCCATTTTGGTGCAATGAGGAATTGTGCTACTTGGTCAGATGGTCCATATTGAAAACGAAATTACCCAGATGAGCACACCCATATTATTTGTCCTTCACCACAACTCCCTGAATTCAAAGACAGGTCAGAAAGGTAATAGTGTGTTTTGAGAGAAATAAATTTAAAGTGTGGATGACAGCTGTGTAATGCTGACAGAAACACCTTCTATATTGATTGTATGTGTTTAAATCTGGGGACTACTAGCAGGGTAAAATTTGGGAGATGCTATTTTATTTAAATGGTTTATTTGCAGGTTTCTTGTTTTGGGATTTATTTTAGAGGAGTCCTACTATATTATTCTTTTCCCTGTCCTATACACTCTCATATCCATTTTGGTTTTTTTTCTTGCTTGTGGTGACATACACTGCATCATCTGCTAGTATGAAAATTGGAACAAATAGCCTTTGATGGCAGAGCCACAGCATAAGTGAAAATTTTTTGCAATCTTTTAGACTATTCTTCACATTTTACATTTCTGTCATGACAGCTTCATTTAAACCTTATGCAATCTTAGGGGAAAATGGAAATAGGTTATCTTTATTTTTAAATGATGTGACAGGACTAAAATCAAGGAAATGCCTTCCCTGACTGCAAAATAATATTTTCAAGAAAACTTTTTTCATTACAGCAATATCAGCTATATGTAAAAAGTTAGAGATACCATTTCAATTAGATAAATGAAAAATTAAATATAAGACATTCTCTAGATGTCAGTATTGACTTGAAATTCAAGCTTTCCATGTAACTTGTCTGTATGTTCCACTGTCTGTTACAAAAACTACATAATACTTACAATATTTTTTATTCCCTTGAATGAACAAAGATATATAAATTATAGCATTATACCAATGGGAATGCTAGAAAATATAAGAAGAAGATTAATCCTCACACACTCTCCATATTAATGAATTTCATGGTGTATGTTGGAATATATAACATGCCATGCTTGGGGTCAGATACAAAGAACATAATTTCCTACCAGCATGTTTCCAAGGGAAAAAAAATAGTGTAGGTTGGTTGCATCTAATTTAAGTTTCATAGTGCACTTGGAAATTAGTCTAAATTCAAAGTAGAATATTGATGACAAATTAAAATCTGGCATTTAAATAAGTTTGTGGCTATTCAGTATGAGATATTGCATCTGTGATATTTCATTAGTAAATGGAAATGCTGTAATATCTAGTAAGGGGGGACAGTGAATATCTTCTGCATTATGAATCAGATATCTGCCTACATGGTAGAATTTCAGCTTGATCAATATATAAGGTTTGTTTTAAGTTGTTTACATGCAGTAACATTTATGGGAAAATATATTTATAGAAAAGCAGCAAACTCATCAGGAAACAGTGTAGTTTGTACTATATTAACTGCAAATACTCTTTTTTTCCACTCTAATATTAAAGAAAAATTTCCATCCCAATCTCTTACTGCTTGGATAGGATATCTTGTCACAGTTTAAGCTCTGAAATTATGAGTGAGGAGGAGGAAATAAAATCATGTATTTTAAAGGAAAAATCCTACTATTACATAAATAAGAATGAATTCTGATTAGATACTATTATAGGAAAGAAAAAAAATCATATTCTTTCAACAGCTAGTAATCCGTTCAATGTTCCCTCCAACCTAAATACTCCAAAGCTGCTGCTGAAATTCTGTTTTAAAGCTGGTTGTCTCCAACGAAGGCAACTACTTTATTCCAGATTTAGTCTCTTGCAAGAAGAAAAGACATATTACAGACTTCACAGGCAAGACACTACTTTGGCCCTGACGTGATACAATGTCAAAACAGAAACCTGCAATTGTAAAATAAAACAGCTTCATTCAAAATCATGTCGTTTGTCTGTCTCTACCTTGTCAAAGAGGGACAAGCAAGAGTGCTATCAGCAGGTGTAAGATTATAATTTATATTAGCAAACAAAATAATAGTAAACAGTTTCAAGTAAGATAATGTATAAATTCTGGTTGAAAACCTAATGGGATTTGTCACAGCCCTCTTGGAGGTCCTTGACTAGAAAGTCTTTTGATCATTGTATTGAGATTTGTTTTTCTGGAACAGAAATTTGCTGAATTCAAGTATGCTTTCTAGGTCTGCACCCAGATGAGAGGTCAGCCTTCTATATGTGTCATGGCAGTTGTTCTAAGGGATGTGTTTATGCACTAAGTAAAAAAGAAACCAGAAACTGAGTTTAACAACTTGGTTTCATCTTTGGCTGTGATTTGGACAGTGCTAACAAATTCTTTTCTGTGTGAGTTTTGCCTAGGAGCACAAACCATAGTGGATCTGAACATAAAAGTTTATTTAAAAAGCAATGAGAGTAGACCTTTTACCCTACTTGATTATCACATGCAATTTCTCAGTCCCTTATCCCTTCAAAGGTGCACTTACACGGTCTGCACTTCTAGAAGGGATGTCATTGCTAGTCTAGGAAAAACACAGGGAAAGTCACATTGGTGTGTGCTGCTCAGCTGCTGAAGTTACCCATCTCAGTCAATACAATGTCTCTGACTGCTCCATGACATTCCCCTCCATGGATATGCCTCCCTGTTCAGGTTTTTTTTCCTAAGCTTTTCCTTCTCCATCTGAAAAGTCTATTCAGAGGCACAATGTGTGATTGGCCTCCTAACTGGTTGTCTATTAATTTGGAAGTCTCAGGATGCACCATTTCTGCATAACCTGGGTGTTTTCAAATCCAGAAGTAAATACTATCTAAAAACTCGAAAACTTACCCCAGTGTTTTAATGTGACCAAAACCACGTCAATTAATAGATACTCTACAGAAATTTTGCCAGTGGTAATTCACTGGACCTCCCTCCCCTGTCACAATAAAGCATCAAAACCTTCAGTGACAATTACTGAAATTCTGCCTACAAATGTTGATCATTTATTCCCCCACCTCTTTCTTCCTAATAAATTTAGCTGATGCCTTTCATGTTTATTGGATATTTTCATTTTAAATGGCTTATGCTTAACAAAGTTATATATTAAACTAATTTTTGTAACAAGAACAGTCAAATATTTGAATTATTGGTCCAACAATAATTTTGCATAGAAAATTTGCTTATTTGGGAAAATTAAAGTAATTTTCTTTGATTGCTTTAGATGAAAACAGTAAACAATTAAGTTATATGGAAAATATTTATCATTCTTTGTTGCATTAATTAAAAATAATTAATGAGAAATTAAAAAAACCTATTTTATAAAGTGCACACAATATTTGTGAAATTTATGACTGTTACTAGCATGTCTGCAAATTTGGCCACATATATTTTTATCCATTGCAACCTTGATAAATTTCATGTTTCTGGGCATAAAAGTAATCTAGCTGATGTTTATGCATCTTTTGTGGGTTTTTTAAGTTTTCAGTACTATGTACTATATTATTTTTGTGAAATTCCATTTTCCCATTTGTACTACTTTTTTGATCTATCTGGCTCATAGGAAATTCTGTGCATATCAAAGATAGAAGCCTCAACGTCTAGTTTTCTACAGAGATTTTTCATTATCAAGGCAGAAGCAGCTATCCCAGTAGTACTGTAGAAACAATAGTAACAATCTTGTATCCACAGAGAAATAGCTCGCTGCTGTATTGAACAGCTGGTGGATTGCAAGTTTAGATTTTTTTCTTTGATTCAACTAAAAAACTTTAAGACTGGTAAGCCTCTGAAAAGTTAGACCTAAAGCTCTATAAATCCATTGTGACTGCTATGTAAGGTTTGGAAACTGAGAAGCAAACTCTTAAAGTTTATCCCGTCTTTGCTATCTTTGTTATGAGTACATATGCTTTTCTTGTAAATATTTATACATCATGCAAGTCAGAACACTTAGGAATAGCAAATGGAGTATGACATCTGAATGTGAATAATGTGTAGATATATATGTGTCGCTGTTGAGCCGCTAGCAGAGAGAGAAGACCTCTGACTCAGCGTGGCATAAAAGATCTCTATTTTTTTTTTTTTATTTTTCCAACTTATATAGACTTTTCAAAGGTCACTCAGATTGGTCAGTCTGAAACCTCCCCCTAACCCTATTGGCCAGGCCCGAACCGCGCACATCTCGAGAAACTGTTTTAATAACATCCAAACTTTGTCTTTGTTTATAAAAACACAAGAAAAGAGAGAAAAATTCTCACGGGAAAGGTCTGTGCTAGCCACATATATGTAACAATTCTCTCCTTGTGTTAAGAACTGGATCCAAACCTTAATAGTGTGAGTTATAGCACAGTCTCCACATGACTTTGTTTATATCTAGGGGAAGGTTGGGGAAGAAATATAGGTACATTTGGGAGATGGAAGGATATAATAGAATATTGAATTGTGTTTTTAATCAAAATACTGTCATTTATCTCACAGTGGCTATCTGATATATCTCAGATATATCCTTCAAGTACTGTTTTGCTTGGAGTTGAGTCTGAGAATACAATGCATGGGAAAACAATTACAAATCGGATGATAATCAAAAAAACAACTTTCAGAGTGAAAGATATTTTCCTTCTCTTTCCTTGGAATTTTTTTCCATAATAATTTTTCCCTCTTCAAAACAAATTTTATAGAATCATACAACAGTCTGTAATGGAATGGATCTCTAAAGTTCATCTAATCCAAAGATTCTGCTATGGGCTGAGAAATCTTTCAATAAAACATTTTGCCCAAAGTCCTGTCCAGTCTTCAGCACTTCCAGGGATGGGGCTTGAACAGCTTCTCTGGGCAACCTCTTCCAGTGTCTCACCATCATTATCAAATTTCTTTCTTATAGTGAATTTAAATCTTCCCTCTTCCAGTTTAAAAATGTTGCTTCTCCTCTGGTCAGTCAAATTTATGTTTGTACTATGCTTTTAAAGTGGCAAGCATGTTTTCAGTATTTTTTTTCAGTAAACAACAATTAAAAGAGGGCCATTGAAGGATCAGTAATAGTACAATCATCAAAACAGCATAATCTAATCTCAGTAAGGAATTTCGGATTTAGGGACATGGCTCCTGTCTGCAATGTGGCCATATATGTTAGTCATATATAAATGTGTGTTCATCATATATAATGGCATAATTTATATCTGTTGTTCCTCTACAATTAAAAAAAAAAAAAAAATTACAAATAAAATTTGTCCTGAGTCGAAACATGACAATTTATGGTAATATAGGTTATGAAAACTTCTAAATCAACTTTGGTTAATAAGATCTCTCCCTTTTTATGTAAAGTTAAAAATAAGCATAAAGTTCTGATTCTGTGTGCTCGCCTTTGTTATGTTTTAAATTTTTTAGACAAATCATGCCAACAATGCTGTACCTAATGCACCCCAGGATACCTTTGGCTTTCTTGGCCCCCAGGGCACTGCTGGCTCATGGACAGTTGGTTGTCCACCAGGACCCCCAGGTCCTTCTCCACAGAGCTGCTTTCCAGCAGGTCAGCCCCCAGCCTGTGCTGGAGCATGGGGCTTTTCTTCCCCCGGTGCAGCACCCTGCACTTGCCTCTGTTGAACTTCATTTTGTTCCTCTCTGATCAACTCTCCAGCCTGTCCAGGTCTCACAGAATGGCAGCAGAGCCTTCTGGTGTTCCAGCGACTTCTTCCAGTTTTGTATCATCAACAAACTTGTTGATCGTAACTCTCCCCATTTATCTAGGTCATTGGTGATATTCCCAACTCTATTTTGCAGCTTATTATTGTCAAATGCCTAAGAAGTTTGTACTCTCCAAACATGGGTAAGAATTTCTTATAATTTATAATTTCCCAGGTGACATGGTAACCTGAAAAAAAGATAATTTTCCTACTTGTTTCATGCTTTGTTACTCTGTTGATTGGAGATGGTTAGCTGGTTATGAAAGGGACTTGCCACTTCAAGTTGCCCACTCCATTGTTGGATTTCTAATTGAATTCACCTTTTTCCCTATTTAGTCTTTGTAATTTTATTTTATTCTATTCTTTGCTCACAGTTATTCCCTTCACAGGCATATAAGCACTCTTTATCCTGAAGTGAAGAGGCTGTAAAAATTCACGAGTCAGTGGAGGCAATCTGCCTCATTTCTTGCAGTGCTCTGAAGATCTTTTGGTTTTCTCAAAACATTGCAGCTTCCAATCTACACAGGACAGAATCTTTACAGTGTAGCCAGTTTCGTGGTCCTGTCCAGTAGTGTTCATGTATTTATTAATTTGGATTACCTTTTCAAGGACCTACAAAACACTTCCTCCAAATACACAACTTAATTAAAAAAAAACCAAAACAAAAAAAATTGATGATGTTTATTTGAAGCTTTTCACTTTGAAATAAAAAGCAATTTGTATAAGATTGTAATTTGTTTTTTCATTTTCTTGGACTTCATTATATTTCTTGGTTTTTTTCAGACAGCTGAAACCTCGAAGTTTCTTGACTATTAATCTTTGATCCATAACATGCATAATTAATATCTGCTTAAAAAAGGAAAAAGTCGGAATTAAATATTGGAATTCAACAATCACTGAACAAATGCTACTGATCTAACAAGGAAAATAGGACAGCAAGGAATAGTAAATCAAATCTGGAGCTCAGTTTCCGATGTCGGAGTAGTCTGACACAGAAACAAAGACTTAACACACATAACTGTAATTTCTTATATTTTAAAAATTAATAATAGTATTACCTATTATTACGTATTCATATTAATTTTGAAGGAGATATTTTTAAATGTGAACTAGTCTTGTTAATATTCTCAGAACATTTGTAGTCCAATCACTTTATATATTCGTTTTCCCCATTGTATGCACTGTGAGGAGGGATTCGATTTGGTCTGGGTTTGAATTATTGGAATGGAAAATTATTTTTTGTTAAAAACTAAAAAACTGATGTGTATGATGGGAATAAAAAAAAGGATATCATTATTATTATTAAGACTGCATGTGCGTTCCAATGATACTCAATAGCCAAACTTATCTAGCATGTGAATGAAAAACCTAGGCAAACCAAAGTGTAAGAACCCTTGGTTCATATCTAGCACTTTTGTTACATATTAAGGCAGGCAGATGAAGTTATCGAGATTTTACGAAAAGCAGGAGACATGAAGCATTGAATGCATTTTCCACGGGGCATTGCTGAGAAAACACCTATTGCCTGAACACTAACACACAGTTCTCTGTGAAGAAAACCAGCAAAAAGTTTTTTGCATAACTACTTTTTTTAATAGAAAATGATAAGTTTATTTCATTTTGCTTAACCAGACAGAATTTCAATGTCTGCTCTGTTCTTAGATCTTTCTATAACTAATAGAGAAGTGATAACTTCAGTCAACTCATCTATATATTAGATACATCTCAGAATAGGTGATTTTTCAGTTCTAAATTGGCTAAATGAAGAACAAACAGTGGATAAAGCACTTTGTGGTGGACCAGTTGTAGCACGTTAGAATGTTTGTCTCAAACATTTACTGTTGTAAACAGGCAAGTTGTGGTTGCGAGAGTGTCCTGTGGAGGTGGGGCAACGCTGTGCTGAACCAACTTCCCTTTCAGTTGCTATGCTTTCAAGTCTTCCTTGAGACTCATGCTCAGTACACCTGCATTAAGACAAAGGTCAGGTTCTAGGCAGCTCACTAAAGGGGACTCCAGCACCACCAAGGACCTCCAACTCCCTGGCTCATTTCCTGGAGGTCTCTAAAGGCTTCACTGTGCATGCAGCAACATTAGCATATGATGCAAAAAATAAGACTAGGGAAGATATAAGAGGAATTGGATCTGCCCTGGGCTTTTGTTGACCCCAGATCCTGAGCATCCGTGGAGGCAGAACCAACACGCAATCTAAGGACTGGTGATCTTCCTTCACTTTCTCTTTTCTCATTTTTCTGTCTTTAATCTCGCCTCTCTTGTTTTAGGTTGGCAGGTGTGACAATCATATTCTACCCTAACTCCATACTAAAACTCGTTGGAAAAGGTGGGAACTTGATAAAGTTTGTTGTAAAAGCTGAGAGTTTGTTAGCCAACACTTCTACAACTGTATAGTGGGATAGTAACTGCAGATGAAGCAACTACATAAAAATTTTAAGTTGTTGTCATGTGGACTGGTGTCTTTATTCAGCCTAGTGAGAATTTGTAATGAACATCCCACCCTCTTCTGGGTCATGACACACTTTAATGACAGGTTTTTAAATTTAGTTACATCAAATATTAGTGTGCATGTCTCTGCATTGCAGAATGCCAGCAGTTGCTGAAATTTTCTATATTCACAATATTTCTAAGGTTTATTTTGGAATGGTCTCCATCTGTGTCAGTGATACTTGTGAAAACAAAAACACATTTTAAATACTTTTATCAATCAGACCCATCATGAGAGCTTTACTCAGTTTTCATCAGAGATTTTTTTATCAGACATTATTACTAGAGATATACTGACTTGGAAAGATTCAAATGATACAGAAAAGTCAACATAATATTTGGTACTGAGTCAGCATCCTTTTTGCCAGTTATAGGCACAAATTAACATATATTAGCATATACTTTGCAACTTTAATATTTCTATACTGAAGAAATTTAGGTCTTCCTGGAATATCCTTTAAGTGATACTGTTTTCTATTCCTTTACCTTCAAAACCTAGGAGGAAAGAGTCTTTGTTCTTTTTGTATGAGTACTATACCCACACGATCATAGTATAATCTGCATGTACATGTTCCTTAGTATTTAAAGCTAGTAGAATGGCAGGTGTCCATAGATAAACAGGGTGTGTAAACAGATAAGGTTATATTTTGGGTTTTTTTTCTGGAAAATTATGAAAGACATTAATAAAAAGTGAATAATTGAGGAAAAAGTAGCATTGCCAAAATCTTTACTGAAACAAACAGGTGATGCAAAAATAACATTGGGCAGCAGCAAAATGTACTAATTTACTTTAACTATTTGAAAAATTGGAATATAACAAGGAAAGGATGGTATTCTCCCATTTGGGAGGATTAGAATAGGTGGTTAACAAAATTCCAGCACCACGCTCAGTGCTTCTAAATAGACAGTCAAGTAGAGGAACACACTGCTCACTGCCTGCAGTCTCCTGAGCCAATGTACAGGTCTGGGATTCAGCCTTTCTGGAGGTCTTGAAACTGAGAAATCTACTGAGATAGTAATGTATGAAGCAAGTTTACCATTATTTTTCCTTCTGGTGTTGTAGCCCAGATTTGAGATCTTAAAGTCTGCTCATATACAGTGTCAGAGTGGCCCTGAGCATTAAAAGGCCTAGTGCTAGTAGTGGTTTCCACTTTTTATTGTGTTTTACCCATTTAATTTCCCTTTTCTGAAGTGTGTGGTCTGTTGAGGTTCAGCTAAGGTCCTGCATGGGTCAAGGCACAAACCATCCATGTGAGGGGTCTTCCTAATCTATCCCTTGTTTTACAGATTTTATCTTGAACTGAATTAAAGACTTCATGTTTTCTGCCTAAACCTCTGTCGTACTGTTTGTGAGATTAGCTGGAGGTTGTTTTTTAAAGCTTCAAAAATAGCAAAACATCATTTGTATTCTGCAGACTGTACAGGGACACAGCTGAATCGGGAATTTGGTCTTACCATGATCATTCCCACATAGAAACAGATCTGAGTTAAAAAAAAGATAGTAATAATGGATATTAGGACATTTTGTTTGAAAACAATTTTCTTTTGGAATCAAAAACTTGTAATTCAAGTCAAATGTCTGGAATCCTTCAAAACATTACTTTTTAGCTTATGTCATAATGATTAAATTTCCTTCACCATAATTTTATTCCTACTATAAGGTTGACAAAATTTAAGTAGTAAAACTAATTTTAAAGTCCCCTGCTTTCTCTTTTTAAATTCTAATTTATTCAAGATCAGTATTCATTGTGCATAATATACAGTGTCATGCAAAACTACCTTTTGAATAGAAGAAATCTAAATACATGAATAAAAGGAAAAACGTTGAACTTCTCTCTTAGATTTTCAATTACCCTTCTTAATAAAACTAGTCCATAAGATGTGCATGGAATGTATGCTGCATGCTCACATGCTACAATATATTAAAAAAATATAAAATTAGGGATTATTTTTGAACGCCTGTATGGTCCATAGAATTGAAACCTGAAATATGCAAAGTTGTTACACATGGGTTGCATTACAAGACGAGTAATGTGTGAGCACTCAGAACAGGACAGCTCTTACCCCATGATTTCGGTTCTGCTTGGGTTTTGCATGCTACGGAAGTCAGGAAGGTGAAGCATTTCCATGTAGTCATCCCCATCTCTCACAATGCCTCAGGCATCCAAGGCCAGGCCTGACTGATTGGTTATCCCCATCATAACCAAATTGGCCCAGCTGCACATTATTTATCTTCCATTACCCAGGTGAGCTGCCAGCACATTCAACTTTCAGAAAAGTAAGATGTGAAAGTGAGTGTATATGTGCATGCTTTGCTCTCTATACATGTGAAAAAGTTTGCATCTCACAGAAACCTAAGTGAACTTTTCTGATACAAATGTGTCCTTTTCTTCTTGATTTGAAATCTCTTCTTCAAGAAATGTGACAGGATCTGTGAAAAAGGCCAAGCGACATTATAGAAAATTTCACAGTATTTTACAAAAGGGCTTGTTAAGCATCATAAATGGGGGAGCTTCAGCAAGCTCAGACTAAAATGTGAATTGTTTGAAGTGCTGCTGGGTAGCAAAACACATGTTCTATTTTATAACTAGCAGAAAATGCCACAGAAAATGTCCCTCTCTTTTTTTCTGGTTAGCACGTTTAACCTCATTTAATGTTTTCTTCTGTGTCTGTTCCTCTACCTCTGTTATGAGCACTGCCTTCGGCTTGGGAAATCCTTGTGGACCTCTGGCCATGCCGAGGAAAGAGACTACAGAATGCTGGCTGCCCTTCAGTCTTGAATCACTGTGACGTGGTAGCTGTGTAAGCAAGTGGTTTCTCGAGCATTCAGAGTATCATCTGGTAGAGCATCTTATAGTTTACTGAAAAGGGAGAACATGAGCTCTTTTTATTTCATCACCTTGACTTTTGGCATTGCAGTATCTTTCTGTTTATAGATCTGTCTGGGAAGGAATGGGCAGCACATCAGATTGAATTTATAAGGCTACAAAAGGTAATGGTGAGTTCTGAGCCTTAATACCTTAACAGTGATACTCAGTTCTGGCTGCAATAAACACCAAGAAGAATTTGGGGAAAATTAGACTTCAGAACTATACAACTTTTTGAAGAATGTTGTTTCCTGATGAAAATTCTACTTCCAGAGGTTTGTCCTGTTTATAATTAAAATAAGAAAAAACTATGCAAATTGGAACTAATGAGAATTTTTTTTCTCTAAAGGGCTAATTGCAGAGTGTGTCTAACAGAAGTAATACCAAATCAGAAATTTTTCATGTTATTTTGTGAGGTTCATGAAATAAAGGATGTTTCAGGCAAAACAGGAGGCTGTGTGTACATACACAACATCTAAAAAATATATTTTGCTGACAGAAAAATAACTGGCATATGATTTTTATGCTTTAGATGTTACTATTCCTTACGAAGTATTTTATGGGTCCCTCCTAAATAAATATCAGTGAATAAACACTTTGACACAGCTTCACTTTGGAATTTATTTTTCTTCATCAAAATGCATTTAACATTTACATCACAAATTAATTTAGTCAATCCATGAAAAAATATTATATTTACATTAAAATAAATGGAAAATCAATAATTACCCTGTTCAATTTAATTTAATTTCTACATAATGTGCAATTTTAAACCAGAAGTCAAAACAATACATTTTGAGAAGGATTTTTTTCATCAATCATGTTTGGTCTCAAGTAAAAGAGTCTTTGGCATCTTGCTGTAAAATTACACAATAAAAGACCAGACACATTATGAATTCAGTGACAAAACTCACTTCATTATAATTTATTGCCTATCAGATACTATAACCTACTTTGGAAGAAATTTTGGAAGGGCAATCAATTATGGAAGACACCATCTGACAGTCTGAATACTATATACAACATTAGTCAAAATATTATAATTCCAGAACCTGAAGCCAATTCTTTTTTCAGAAACCACAAGTTACAATCAAAAGTTTCCAAATCTATATAGAAACCTGTGATATTCCAAAATGTGTGTGTATATATGTCACAGGAAAAAAAAAAACAACAAAACCCACCCTTTTATTTGCATATTGGGAAAATGATATAATGTAAAAATCTAATGTAAAAAAAGGTAGAAATTTAGACACAGGAAGTCTGAACTATTGTAGTCTTCATGATCTAACTGTCAGGACAAATTTGTGATGACCAGTGGATATAGGAAAACAAAGTTTATGAAAAAGCATTTGAATTTATTCACATATTATAAGTAGAGCAAAAAAACTTGCATTCCTGAAATCTTGTCTGCTCTTCCAGACTGTTAAGGACAATACTGAAATAATTATTTCTCATAAAAGAAACTTTAAAGAAAATAATTTTAACTTATTGTGTGCTCAGGAAGAAATAAAACTCCAGTCTTTTTTTTGCTAAACAATAATGGATGCTTCCCTGAAAAGAGTTTCTTTTCTGCCATAACACAGAACAAGCTGATGAATACACTCTAGGAACAAGACTGTTCTGTCTGAGCTCAGAAGCTGAGCCTGATGGGGGGCATAATCAAATAGCAGTCACAATCAGTATCATGATCGTGATAATTCATGACAATGACAATCTCTTTTTTTTGTAGATTTTTTCCATTCATGGATATTTTATAATTCAGGAATAATGTGAACCTAGAAAACTAAAAAACTGTCTGAAAACAAAGGGAAAAATTCAAACCCAAATAAATATTCTTCTTTGTTTGCAGTTACTTATATTGATTTACTGAATAAAACACTTTTATTATGATCAAAGGTGCTTCCAAGGTGATAGTGATAGTGGTGATGATGAGGAACTTATCACTGAGGAATAGAGAGTAGTATTAATAGATATGGCCTGTAGGTATATATTTGTATAATGTTTAGAACAGGTCTATGTATATGCACATGTATATTATTCACATAAATATCTATAAAGTACATGTACATAAACTCATAGTCACATTTCCTTGATTCCTAGATTCTAGAATGATTTAGTGATAGAAGCATTTCTGCTGTCATGAAAAAAAGAGTATAGTTTCTAGTACTTAGGCTAGAAGAAGTAAACATTTGAAAGTGGAAACCCTGAAGGCACAAAACCATTTCACAAACACAGAGAATCGAAAATGTATTTTTAAAATGCATGTTGTTGACAATTCCAATTCCAGTAGTCATATGACCCACATGTCCAGCAGGGATTTTTCACAGAATCCCATTAAAAAGATTTCCCTCTTGGGAACAAAAATAACATCTAAGGCCTTAGGACAGCAGTAACTTTAATTTGCAATAGAATCTTAGGGCATATTCTTCTTCTATCTTTCCTTATAGAATATAGTGCTAGCACTCCAGGAGTAATAAACCTACCTAAACCAGACAGTAAGAGCAGCAGATGTGTTATTTAGACTGAATTGAATTTATGCCGAAAAGTGTGGCCATGCAGATTTTCATAAAGGAAAGTTAATTTTTTTAATTTCTGGAACAATAACAGTTTTGTTAAGTAATATATGCTGTAATCTGTTGCAGGTTTATGTGCTGTTTAAACTGCACACTCTATGAACCTCTACAGTATAAAAACATGCTTAAACTCTGAGTAAATTACTCCTTTATGTAAATAAAGACATAAGTAAATGTACATATGTACACACAGAATGTGTGTGTGTGTGTGTGTGTGTGTGATTGCACTTTCTTTTTAATTTAGCCCTTATTTCCATAAGAGATTAATTTGGTCAAATACTGGTCTCAAAATAATATCTCTACAGATTATTTTTCAGAAAATTCTTTCTTCCACTCTCATGCTGTCATATATAACTTGAACAACCTCTAACTGAGCAACTAACTCATTAAAAAAAAAAAAAGGATTTGGTGTTGCATAAGATCCAGGAAAACATCATTTTTTCTACTAAATATAGAAATTGGTGGCAAATAACATTGCTGCAATGTGTGCCAAGCTGCAGCTTTGTCAGCTCAACGTTTTAGCTGTTCATCAGAGTGAGGTGGCTGTTGGCACTCAGTGGAGTTACTTTGAAGATAGATAGCTGCTTGATCTTTCAGCTTCTGGAAACTTTCCTGGTTTTAATAAGTGGAAAATAAAACAGTAGTTTTGGGATTCTTCAACACAAAATTGTAACAAAGAACTCATTGCGAATATAAGTTTTGGGGTTAATGCATATGCCGGAGTAGTGTTCAGTCAATTCTCTTTCATCTACATTAGCCTAGCAGTGCTAAATTCTAGTGAAAATCCAAGCATATTTTTATTCATATTCAGATCAGGGGATAGTGCCAAAACAAGAACCAAAGGCAAAGATGTATAGGAAGGTAAATAAGCATTAGTCCAACATGATTAACAAATGTACCTTACTCTTTAGACTCCTTGCACAGGTATGTTCAGAAGTGGGTTTGGGTCTTTTTGAGACAAAAGAAGTATTGCAGCAGGAAATTCAGGCCCCTGAATGGGAACCAGGCACAAGCAGCAATGGCAAAGCAGCCGCTGGGCACAATCTCAGCATGTCCTGTGCTGGCAGGAGCAGCAACTTGAGCCAGCATCTGATAGAGCAGCAGGTTACTGAGGGGAATCAGTACAGCAGCAGATGTGTGTTAGGAGAGACCTGGCAGGCTATGTGAGAGTCAAAAACTGGCAGGAAAATTCACGGAACAGAGCCAGGAATTTGCCTGGGAAACCATTGGAAAGATAAAGAGGAAAAGGGTTTATATCCAGGCTGTATGGTCAGATTTCAACTGCCGAGTTTTGTTTTACTCTCTGTGACCATAATAATTGAACATAATGGCTACTAATAAATTACTTGTGAAAGAGAATTCTCTTGCACATATAACAGAGTCTCTGTCCCTCTTCATTTGAAAATAAAAGTGGTATCCTGTAGATAAGGACATATACATTTTTAATGCATGGGAAAACAAATTTTTTTACATGCCAAAGAGATTTCTCACTGGAAAAAAATTGAGGAAATGTTTGTGTCCTAGTGTTTGTCATGCTAGAAATAAAAACAGTTTTTGCGAAGAGGAAACACCAGCAAACAAACTACTCTACTTTTTACCCCTTCTTGTCTTACCTAACTACCTGTCCTGCAACATTATTCTCTCTCTTTAGCAATTGCTTTTCCTCCTGAGAAATGTGCATAGCAGATATTTACTGTCATACTGACTAAAATTAATTTCCCAGAAATTTGTAAAGCAATCATATTCATAACATTTTCTAAAGAGATCAGAATATGCAAACCAATACAAACAGAATGTAATTAAAAACTGTTTCAAGACGGTTCTGTTCACATCCCCCTCCCTACAGTCTAAGATTATTTTTTGTTATCTCAAACCCTCAGCTGATTTTTCTGTAGTTTATATTGTCCTAAAGAAGAATAGATGAAAGGGTCCATTGAACAAACTTTGATTTGAATGCATATAAAAACATTTTGTTTCCAGAGAAATAACCACATTAACCTTACTTTAAAGGTTACAGATGCCTTATCTCAAGGTCAAGATTTAGACTTTCTAAGAAATAGGATGATTCTTTGCTACTATCTTGCCACGCTATAAAATATACATCTAAATATATAAAATATAAATCATACACTGTAAATAGAAAGTACTGACTCAGTAACCCGTAGAGTTCTTTACAATTTTTTTTTTTCTTTCTATCAGAAATCATTTTGCCTGGAGTCAGCTTCTCATTCAGAAACTCACTATGTATGCCTTGGTAATGAAATTTGTTAACTCGGGAGAAAGAGCCCTAACTTACAATTTTTAAGAGTGATCATTGCGATATCTTAAACACTCTCAAGTATCCAGTTTTGCCTCTAACAGCTGCTAGAAAGACAGAGTGAAACTTTTGTAGCCCATGTGTCATACCTACCAACAGCAGGGAAATGTCTTGAATAACTTCAGGTGCCTCTGGTCACATTATTTTTAAGCAGATAAATCTGTTCCTCTGTGTCTGCTACAGTATAAGTTGATTACTTTATAAGATCAAGTGGTTCCGGAAAAAAATATTAAAAAATTATATATATACACATCATCTTACTTTTCTGCTGAAGTATGGCCCTCTGCAAACTGAGATTACTTGGGGAAAACAAACTCTAGTTGAAAATATTCATTTTTTTTCTGCCTTCATAAGGATAATTAATTTCTCAAAGTGTGACTCAGTAAAAGACAGTAAGTTTTTGTATTTTTATTTTATTTTTGTCAGGTATTTCATGAAATGTATAGGTTGCCTATTTCTTATTCCTCAGTCCTGATCAGAGTAAAAACAGGAAACCTACGTATTTGACTCCTGTGGTATAGATATTTTCTTTAAAAGCATTTATGAAAAAATTGAGGAAACTGAATCTTAGAAACATGGATAGTTTAAACTTTGAAACTCACTCATGTATTCCTCTGCTTTTGTGCTCATGTGTCAGTGATTTATTCCTTTGTTAAGTGTATTTGATATGGTTATTTTTTTCCTCTTTTCTAAATACAACCAATCAATTTCACCAAATTTTTTTGTTAAACAGGTTACTATAAAACCAGCTGTTGTTATCCTATCACTCTGTAAAGATACAGCATGTTCAAATACTGTATTTTTACATATATGTGTATTATAGTTTAGTACAATAGTTTCCTCCATGAATTAATCTGGTGTCCTTCAATGTTTTTACAGTTTTTTGCATTCCATGAAAAGAGAGACTTTTACTTCCTCTTTTCTTAGTTTCTCTGCTATCCAATAAGGAAATGTGAAGGAGTCTTATCACAGAATTAGAGGCAAATATTTCATTTAAAAAAAAAAATGAAATAAGTACAGTATCCCCCTTGATGTACCTAGTGCTAGGATGTTTTTCATGGAAACAATGAGTTGTGATAACTTAATTAAGATTCCATAAAGATTGGATCATGCTTTCTACTTTCAGTCTGGCTTACACCAGGATCTGCAAATTTAAATTTGCTTTCAAGTCACTCTTTTTTAGTCAGAAGTTCTAAACTAGACATCAGTGTTTTTTGGGCTTCTGTTTTCAAAATCAATCACAGAGATGTACATTCACTTACAGGTATCATTATTATCTCATCTAAATATTTTTGATGTCATAATAATAAAAAGAAAATCATAAACAAATATAAGTTATGATTTAAAAGAACTTGGAATTAGATTGATGAATGTGTTTTATTTTTGTTCTGGTTCATATCTAAATTTTTAAGGTTTTGCTATTAGAACGAAATATAAGTTGACTTACACTAAGCAATGTAATATATGTCATGTTTGGGCTCACTCATAATTGTATATTTGAAGATACATAGATAGATACATACATACATATGGAATGTGCCTATTTCAGTCAAAATCTCTTCCAGACTACATCACTCTAAATGATGTTTTAAAATTACTGAATAGTTTTCTTTTGACTTTTTAAAAGCCTATATTATTAAAGTAATTGATTCAGTTTAGTCCTGTTGCTTTGCAATTCTACCTATTGCATGGTGATTATCCAATATGCTCAAGGAAGTGTTTGATTAGCTTAGTCCTTCAAAATTAATACTAACTATGGAATGAAGCTCTCCTTTTCTCTAAATTGCAGTTTTTTCTGTTCTCTACCTAAAGCCATTATTTCAGAATAAATGTGAATACTTTGTTCCTTAAGTTAGTCTGACAATTTCAGAAAGATGCATTTCACAGCTCACAGCAGACAATGCTTTATTAACGTTTTACTTGCTTCTGTGATGGAAAGCTGTCTTTTCATTCCTGTGTAGTCTATACATTACATGTCCCTGTGTTGCAGTGATCACTGTAACTGAAAATAGCTTAAGGAAATCAGGAAAAAATATCTGGAAAATATACATAGACCATATTTCCAGTTGACTGCAAAGTATTCAAACCCAAGACACATTTAGCTGGATTTCTATAATTTACTCTCAACTAGTCATGCTGTAAAACTGCATCCTATGTATTTCTGAAAAACTGAGCCACTTGAAACTAAATGGATGTACGAAATTATGTCACTAAATGCTCTTTCTCTATATATATTTCTTAAACATTGACATATTTCTCAAAATTGATGTTATTAACGCTCAAACTGGAAAAAATTTTGTGGCAAAGTACACATCTCACAGCAGCTGGAAAGAATCTGAGTCTAACTGTTTGGTGCTGTTAGAAGTATTTGGAGGCAGTAACAATCAGATGCAGAATCCCCCATTACCTTTTTAAAAATCATCTTATGTGACTCACAGGAATACTGCAGCATTTCATTCATTCATTCATTCATTCATTCATTCATTCATTCATTCATTCATTCAAAAAGTAAAGGGAAACCAGGGAAGAGAAAATATAAATTTGAATTATTATATATATATATGTATATATACACATATATACAGAGCAGGTAAAAAGATGGCAGAGAAAGGAGATTCTGTGAGACAGATTTTTTGAGCATATTCAGTCATTTATTTGAAAAAGTATTCTTCATTTATTTCCAACAGGATGCTCAGTTGGTAATGAGTGAATCAGGACTATCATCTGAGATATGTGGAATGTCAAAAGCTACTAAAAGTCTCCCTAATTAAGTTGTTTTCTTATGATTCAGATTGTTGGTACCACAGGTGCCAATTTATTTAAGCTGATTCTTGTTTTGAGTAAGCCTGGATTTTATGCTTTTTAATAGTTCAAAACAACATAACCAATATGAACAGAGAGGATGAGACATAAAACTGGTCATTACAAAAAATCCCTGAGGATAATAGGCTTGTAAGATTTATAGAATGATAGGCTCATTAATAGCTTGTGTGTGATACAAAAAGCATTTTTTTGTTTTGCTTAGTTTTTGCTTTATTTTCATCTCCTATAAAAATGCATCTATCTTTACTTGTTTGTATTTGACTTTTGTAAACTTTTCTTTGTTTTCCCTTTATCTGATACATGATGAAGATGATTTCAGAGAATTCCATTAACTCTGGATATGGACTCCCCCTAAAACTGGAACTGTTTTTATAATATTCAACCACATGGTATATGCATTCCTTCAAGTATCTGAAAAATATGATGGTCTAACTTGGGTCATACTTTCTCCAAAACTTTTCCAAACATTTTTAAAGGTTCTCAAAAATACAGCAGAAAAATATCCTGAATATTTTAAATAAAGGAATATTTTTTTTTTAAACAAACTTACTTAACTTTTGCTATATTCATACGACAGAGGCTTCATGTCAACAACTATTCTGTAAATACAAGAGTCAAAGCAAAATTTTCTCCCTATCACTGGTTATTTTATGACTTTGGAGTATGAAGTCATGTCTTTAATGCTAAAATTGATAATGTGAGGCATTTTTAGGTCCAAAAGTTTCACTAAAATCTATAATGTGTGCATTAGTTTTTTGTGAAAAAAATTTAAAAAAACCCAACAATAAATATTTTGTCATATATGTCCCATAAAACTGTACAAGGTCACTTGTATTTGTTTCCTCACTTTGAAGAATTAATCTATTTTATTCAACCAGATAGACTGTTGGGAAAACAACCTTGATTCAGTACTTTGTTTTTAATATTTCCTTTATTGCAACCATTGCTTTGAATTTTCTGGCAGGTTTAAGTATCCACTAGCTCTCTACATTATATTCAACAGATTTTGGTCCCCAGCACCATGATTCTTTCATTCTCCTGCTCCCAGTAATAACTTTGATAGCAAGAAGATCAAGTGTGTTTATTCCTCTGCCCAAGTTCTTTACCACCTTGCCTACTAATGCATCACTTTCTTTCATAATTCCTGTTGTCAGCATTTATTATTGAGTGGGTCAGAATTAAGAGCATACATCCAGCTAAAATTTGAAAAAGTGCCCTAAGGATTTTTCAGAAATGGATAGCAACATATGACTGAATGTTACATGCAGTAATATTGTGTAAAAATATGTAAAAAGGGTGCAAAAGGTTTGAACAACTTTAGCATCCATTCTTCATTTTTTGTGAGCTTTATAATATAAACAAGGTAAGTTCTCTGTTTTCTCAAATTCTAATTCCACTGGCATTTTACGGCTTTGGAAATAACTGTTTGCCCTAATCACTAGCTTTTCTCTGTTTTTATCAATTATGTATGGACCTTTCTCTCTGATGATCAAGTGATGCGAAACTTCAAACTAAGTTTTTATTGTGCTAATGAGATAGAACTAGGTGGCATCTAATGACTTCTATGTCTCCTTGAATTATTCTATAATCTCACTTTGTGTACAGATAATTTAGATGACTGATAACCATTCTTTGTTATTTTTACATTATAAAAAACCCTTCTCTCTTTTTGTCTGTAAAAATAACTCAATCATTGAATTTTGTGAAGACCTCTGCTTTCTTTCTTTTTTAACCTATGTTAGGAGATGTACTAACTCAACTTATTTTGAATTCATGTATAGCTTGAGTGCCATCCAAACTATACTCCAAGTATGCTACCATTGTACAACTGATGGCAACTTTGATTATTAAATGTGTTTAATCACAAAAAAGAAATGTTTGAAGGAATTTAAAATTGAGGGATAATTTTCCATGTTATTTTTCAAGTTTGAGAATGTCCCTTACACATTGAAATTTATCTCAAATGAGCCAAGAACACAACCTTAGGTGTTTCATCTTGAGTAGCCTACTTGATTTTGTCCTGGCAATGAGGTAAATGTAAGCTAAACATCATACTGAAAAAGGGTGGTAGGTGCTCAAAGGTGAAGATGAAAGGATGATAATTTGAACTATAGATAAGGGGAAAGACCAGTTTTGTTCTAGTCAGAAATAATGTCATAAATATAATTGACAAATGTTTCTTGAAACTTGGGTTCATCTCACCCAACTTTATCTCATGGCTAAACTTTAAACTAGCTGTTTAGGTCCCTTTTAATACAAAGAAGTTAGTACTTGCAAAAGCTCTTTATAAAAATATGTTAAGGAGTAAAGAAAAGGCCTCTGGAAAGACTTCTATACCTTCACTGACTGAAACAAGAGAGCAGACAAATGGATATCTCTGGGTGACTAATAGTAACCTCAGATTAGATAAACAGAAAATAGAAAAAAAAATTCTGAAAAATACAGAAAAAACGAGGGACAATTTAGAGTACTTATTAAAAATGGAAATAAAAATTAAAAAAAAGGAAAAGCATGTTTTCAAATCTAATGGCAAGAAACATCAGGTCCATGCATGTGAGAAAGCAGGAGTTGATTGAGAAGATTCTGAGAAATGAGAAAAGCAGTAGCAATGATAATGTCAGTATTTCACTCTCTGACATCTTCATCCTCATTAAATGAGCTATTTTGCATAACAGTACAGCTTCCCTCAAATGGAATAGGAATATGAATACAGGCCCACGCTCTTTTCAAACAACTCCTTCAGAAGTAAGGAATTCTGCTAAGTGCCATACACTTAAACCACTTTTTACATTAACAAGGCAATGACGATACTTCAAAACAATCTTTTGTTCTTCTTATCAAACTCTTCTGCTAATTGTTTATTAGAAATGTTTACAGCTGTTAATGAAGGGGAATGAGTCTGATTTTCTGAATGCCCAGCATCATCCTTAGACAGTCACAACAGACAGTGGGGGTTTTTTGGTGTTGTTGGTTTTGTTTTGGCTTTTTTTCTTTTTTGTACCTCACTCTATTTAATCTTTCAATATAAATTGAAACTTTCATTGAGGAAGAAATCTTTCATTCAACACATTCAAAATTAAAATTGGATTTGATTTTTCTGAAAGCAGTATGCTTTATAAGTAAACTTACATTGCCTTTTTTTGAGGTTATAGTTATTTATTTAAAAGTCCTCATGCCTAAAATCTCTTATTCAGCTCAATGCCAGTGTCCTCAAGAACTCTGAATTCTTTAAGTATGTTGACCAAGAAACAAGGGAATCTTCTCCAATATGCAGTCAAACTACTAATCAATAGCATTACTGCACTTGCACTGGAATCTTTATGAATTGGTTTGAACGCTAATTACACAGACAGCAAAGTAGAAAGCTCTTCCAAGGTTTTTTAGGAAGGTTCAATTTTAAAAAACCTTTTGATTTAGGTTTAATTTAGAAAAAAAGATCCCACACAGTCCCACACACCATAAAGGAAAGAATTTTTAAAAACAAACCCCTTGTATTTTCAAGTTATTAGTGTAGCATTGAATAATTCTATAGTTCAATAATGTTTTTTCTTCACTAGGGCCTGTGGAAACTGCGCAGTGAAAACTGTGAGGACTGTCTGGCCATATCTCATCCAAAGTAACTCCTTGCCACTGCAGACTCAGCAAGTGTCTGGGGCAGTTTAGTCTCCCCTTTTCCAAAGGCATGGAGCAGTTTAGTATCTTGAGGACTCCAGTGATTTGAATTCTTTATTGGCTGAGCATTTGGAATCAGAAATAAATTATTATCTTCTTTCTGGTTTTGACCCTAAGACTGACAATGTCCAATGAAAGAATAGGCATGGTCAGGAAACCGTGGGAAAGATTCAGTGATCAGAAGTTTCTTATCTCCACAGGATACTTTCCTGGGGGGATTACAGGATGTATCCTGAAGAACAGTCCTTCTTTTAACTCTTACTCTAAATGAAATGATATGGAATTCATTTAATGTTATAATAATATATTAAATAATATAATCCTAACAATACTCAGTGACTATTGCTTCTTGAGATAAACTATATTTCCACATTAAATAAAAATGCCATATATTTTTATATTGTGAAGTACAAAGCTCCACTCATGTATTTACCTTCTAGACACCAAATTTTACTACCTAGACAATTGTATTCCTACATTTCTGAAATATACCCAAAATTTCATGTTCTATGAAGTCTTATTATAGAAATACTGAGTATGAAGGAATGACTATGTGAAGTATTTCCCTGTATTTTAAAAAGTATATTACAGGTTGATGCACCACTTTGTCACCTGATTTTGATTTTAAACACTTTGGACAATGATTATTCATAATTCTTCCCCACTTTTTTGTTTTTCCATATTGGTGATCTTTTTGCTGCTATTTTTGAAATCCACCTCATGTAAGGAAAAAATGCGGCTTGTTATACAAAATGTTCAAGTTTCTAATTAGGAAAAATGAATTGCAGTTATAGTACATCCCCAGATTGTATTAATATTTCATTTCTTAACTTTCTACATCAAGGATTAATCAGAGGAAAACTTGTTCTGAATACTAATGAATCAAAATAAGAAATATTGTAAAGGTATTTTTAAATTACTCTTAAGGGTTATATTGTCATGCAAAAACCCCAGAAAACTAGAGTATCACACCTCTCTGCAAAACAAATATTTCCAATTTTCATGTCTTTAAAAAAAAAGTCTTTGTATTGCAACATTCTGGGTTGTAGCTACAAACAGATACAAGTTTTCTGATTATTTTTTTGTCCTCTAGTTGATATGGCCAACAATGACAGGAATGCCTTCAGTTTTATTTCTTAATAATTATACTGGCAAAAATCCTGAGATAACAAAATTTCCCCTGCTATGGTTTCAACAATGTAGACATAGCCATATGAATTTTCTAATTTACAGAATTCAAGTGTCTCATTGAGAATATTTGGTTTTGATCAGTGGGCAATGTAATCCATGAAGATGTCTCTCAGGTAGGTTTTTTCCTCACTGTCACCTCAGCTCTCTCTCTCTTCGTAGTCATCCTGGAAAACTGGTTAGGCTGGGATGAGCTTCTAGTTTGAACAAAATTATAATGCAGCTTTTATGCTTCAGAGTAGCTGGGGCAATATATTTTTTGTTGCTCTGGAAATACAAAGAACTAGATTCTACTTGTAATTAACTAGTTGAGAATTCATTCATTTAAAATTCATGTCAAGCTGACATTCTGTAATGAATCTTCTTTCAATGTGAGGATGTGGGAGAGAAGTGTAGTCAGGGTGATATAATTTATAGGTGCTTTAATTTAACTCAGTGGCAGCAAATCTGTCATCTCCCCATGGTATCTTTCAGCCCAAGACCTGAACTTTAAAAGAAGTTTAAAGATTTTGTTTCCTTTTGGTTAGGTTAAATTATTTGTATCCTCTCTTTCAGTTTTCATCATTGTAAGCTTTAAGGTGTTCCCTATAAAATCAGAATATTTGAAGAAGAGACTTAACAGAAAGCTTTGCCATTGCAGAAACAGAGAAATATTTTGTCTTCATCTGTTTTAAATGTACCAAATAACTGCTGCATGTTGGCCATCAATTGCTAAGTGTCCTAAATTTTAAAGCTCTTTTTATTTTGCTTCTGCAATTTAATTTAAACAAGGGTTATGTCCAGTTCACACATGAGTTAGAAAAGTCCAGGCAAATAGATCAGAACAGAGGAACTGAGGTGGAACATAGTTTACCAGATCAGCTTGATAAAATGGTAGTCGTGAAAATTGATTCAACATATGCAATATTCAGTTTCCAGATAAGAAAAAAATCCCAACATGTAGAAGTGTAGATTTTATATAAAACATTAAAAGTTAAATAATAGCCCTAACAGTACTGACTTTATCAGTAAAAGAGAGGTAGTCAGAATCAATAGATGAAGAAATTTCTCATTAGATTGTTCCTATTGCTGTAAATTCTTTTTTATATTTTTCAGCATTTGTATTTTGAATGAGAAAAAAGCAAGAATAAATGAAAAATCAGATATAATGTGGTAGAATGAAGGATTCTTTAAGACCAAGGACTATTATAGTGTATAGGACAAATGACAAAAACATTTCCTGCAATGTTTTACACAAATACACAAAGCATTAATTAAATTATTTTTAACACACAGAATCATCTCAATCTGAGAAATAAAGGAATAATATTGCCAACTCCTAAGATAAGATACTGTCTAAATGAAAGGTTAGTGACTTGTCCTCAAAACCTACTGCAAGGATATGTATATTTATGGCAATGTGTTGAAAAACTATGAAAAAATTACAGTTTTCTGTCATCTGTGCCTAACCAACCTGCTGTNTTGCCAACTCCTAAGATAAGATACTGTCTAAATGAAAGGTTTAGTGACTTGTCCTCAAACCTACTGCAAGGATATGTATATTTATGGCAATGTGTTGAAAAACTATGAAAAAATTACAGTTTTCTGTCATCTGTGCCTAACCAACCTGCTGTAAAAGACCAATGTGTTTGGAGGTGAGTTGATACATATTTTACAGGAATAATTCTGTTCGTCTTGGCAATATTATGTGTAGCACACCACAGGACTTTCCTGCATTAGTTGTGACTCAAATCAAAAAGGATATTTGATTAAAAATAACCCAATGTTATTTGGATTGCTATTATCAATATGGAAGTTTTTGAGAGCAGAATGTCACCTTTCATTCACTATACTGCATGTTAACTGTAATTTGTTTGTTTGTTTGGCAAAAATAAGCTTTACCTCAATAAATTTCAGCAGATTTGAGAAACTGATAAATGTAATTAACTTTGAAGTTTTAGCAACAGGTTCTTAGAGATTGTGTTTATTAAGCTTCTTTTTGGTTTTTCATGAGTAGAGCTTCAAATATTCAGCATTTTTCTTTGTATCAAGGCACAATTGTCTAACTACTTGGAATTTAGCCTTCAGAAGAAGATATAACTGTGCAAAAGACAGGGAAAGAAAAGGTCCTGGAGTGTGTTCTTTCTGTTCTTGGAAAATTTATTGCATATAAATGGATGAGTTGGGCAGAAAAAATTATCACCATATGGTTTATTGGTTAACTCTACACAGCTTCATATATTTTAAGATCAGAAGTTTCATTAGATCATCTAGTCTGACCTCCTATATCACAAAAAATTCTATCAATTTATTCCTACATTGAGCTCACTAACTTATTTCATTAAACCTATATCAGAAGGGCATTTATCTTGATTTAAAGATGTGAACAGTTCAGTACTTTCCACATTAATCTTTCATAATTTTTACTATTAATGACTACTATTATTTCAACACTTATCAATATCATTTTTTGTCCTTTTTGTAGTTCAAAGTAATCTTTTTTCATCTGTTACTCCACTGCTTTCTGTTATGTCCTTTATCACTAAAACAAAGACTTATTAAATACTTCATATTTTCTCTCAAAGTATTTATAAATTGCTATCAATTTACCTCCAAACTGTCTTTGTGTTAATAATTTGACTCAAACCTATTTTTTTTGGTAATTCTTTCTGCTGAGGTAATAGTACTGTGCCAAGGAATTTGCAGGTATGTAAAGAGGAATTTTAAGCAATTGCTTGAAGAAATGAAGATAGTTGTATTACACTGGTATGGCAAGATGTCACAAACCATAGAAGACTATCTGGCAGTTAGAGGAACAGTAGTCCATGCAGAAAGTTCATGTATTTGTCCATTCTTCCTTTTCACTATTGTGGCTGAAGTTTTATAGACTTCTAGATAGTTAAAAAACAAAAAAAGCTGCATTCACTTATGTGTATCAGAGACCAAACTCGGCAAGGTGTGATTCCATTTAGACAAATTAACTGTTCAGCTTCCAAAGAACTCTATATTCATTTTACTTGTCCTGTTGCAAAATGACATTAGAGGGTTCAGAAACTCAGTTTATTTAATTGAATAACCTAACATCAGCATTTAATCTGATGTCTTTCTGTATAAGCATGGCCTCTGATATCTTCTCTTTGTAAGCTCTCAGCCGAAGTCAAAATATAGAATAAAATGTGAAGAATATTTAAGCCCATAACTCACTGCCTACTACGGTTTCATTGTATTCTGATTCCTTGCAGAGGACTTCAGAGAAATCACCTTTATTTATTATTTGTCTATTTATTTACTTATTTAAGTTTCTTCAAATGGTTATCTGACAACAAGCTGAAAAGGAAGAATTATGCTTTGACAGCTCTTCCTTTAAATTGCCTATACCAAGAAATTACAAATTTCGTATTTAGAATATTACTGGGGTATTATTTTGTTTTGGCCAAGCAGATATATGTGCATTTTCATGGCTCTATTTCTGAGCTATGGACCAGAAAAACAATCTTTCATAGAACCTTTTAGATTTCTTTATTGGGGTCCATTTTCAAAGGCATACCTTCAACTAAAGATGATTTACTGTCAGATGTGAGTGAAAATATTTCAGCATGAGTGAATTTAGATTTCTCTCCTGTTTTCATCCTTGATGCCTAAAATGACTTGTGGATTTTTTAAATTCTTATAGCTACTCATCGAAACTACTACTGTGACAATATGTATCTATGGTGAGATTTCTCACTTAGACATTGCCTAGATCTAAAAAGGCATTGTTTGGGGTAAAATAAATAATTAATTATAAAGTAAAAAAATAGAAAACACTTCCTGTGACAAACTTAAAATCTTTATAGCTATTTCATTCTGTGCATATGTAAAAAGTCAAAGTTCATCTTAATGTCAACTCTGCCTATTTTTAGCTGTGGATAATAAAAAAAAAAATTTATTTTTATTGTGGATACCTAATTAGCCACGTTGATTTCTTAAAAAAATACAGTAAACCCATTCACTATTACTTAGGAGTATTTCCTTTCTTTGGTCTAATATAATTTGACGTCCAGGTAAGTCAGTGTCAAACTGTGAAGTCAAGTTTAAAAAAAAAATCTAACCTGACATGTGGACAGTACGTTAGTTGCAACTAAAGGGTTTTGCTTGTCCATTATCATTTTGTATCTTGACTTTTAAATATACTATGTTGTCTTACCAAATTTGTTTCTTTTGCTTGTGTCACAGTGAATGTTTAGAGGTAATACATTAGCAGGATTTTATAATTATAATAACCTTAAAATAACTGTGGGTTTTTGTTTTTGCTTTTTGGGGTTTTTTTTTGCTTCATCTGTTTTTGTTGTTATTGCTTTTTTATCTTGGACCTATAAATATACAGAACCAATTAACATTTTTATATTAAGGACAGGATTTTCAAAATCTTTTGACAAATGTCAGTGAAATAGCTTGTGAAGCCAGTGATTATGTTCAGTTTAAGGTACTTCCACTCACAATTTTAACACCAGGTTCATGATAATGTTTTGGGTTTTTTAATGTTGCAACACAAGCAGTTACAACGTTGACTTCTTTTAAAAATAGACTGTGCCTGATTACCTGATT
Source organism: Grantiella picta (assembly GCA_013397955.1). Classification (NCBI taxonomy): domain Eukaryota; kingdom Metazoa; phylum Chordata; class Aves; order Passeriformes; family Meliphagidae; genus Grantiella; species Grantiella picta. Next base: position 100,646 of record VZRM01005295.1, read on the forward strand.
TTTTTTTTCATTGTCAGCTGATTGTTTTGTCTGGAAAATCTCTCTGAACTTCATTAAATGTGTCTGAGGAGTGTCACAAAAGAAAGGAGTGGATAAACTTGATGAAAAAATTTACATAAAGTTTATGCAAAAATGTGAATAATTAGTATGCTGGGAATTTATCAGTGAAAGTCAGCATGTATGTGTGGTGAGGTCATATTTAAATGTTAAGTCAGGGACTAGATGGAAAACAATGATGTCTTCACATTTTCAGAGAACACAGGTTTTGATATAGTAATGTTTGAGAAAGAAGAATATTCTGATGTCAATAGAAATAACTTTAATATTGGAGAAATAGCATGCTGGGTCAGAATATGGACTTGAAGATTTTGTCCTGAGGGCTTCTAAGAAAAAAACATGTTTAGAAACACAGCAAATATTGGCTATTGTAGTTTTCAAAATGTAGCTTAAATAAAAAAAAAAAAGCATAAAATTGAAAAAGTTTATAAAAAAGCCATATGAAGCCACGCAAATCTCCAGAAGAGGCTGGAAGAGGAGAAACAGAAATAAAATTTAAAAAATATAAAGTGTTCTGTAAGAAATAGTGATCCTCAAGGAAGGAGTGATAAGATAGCAGAAAAGGGCACTGAGGTGACATCAAACAGACCCCACAGCACAGCCCTAGGATGGTGCACCCCACACTGTGACCAGCTGGCTTGTTCAACCATCCTCCTGGACAGTGCAGCACAGTGCAGTTGTGTAGCTTGAATATTTCTCGTATATCTCTGATTAATGTGTTTTGGTATCTAAGTCCATTTGGTTGCAGCACTGTCATTTTGGTTTAAAACTGTGAAATATGGTTTTTTTTTTTTTTTTTTTTAATAATAAAAGAATACTCTCCTTTCCAGCACTGTTCAGGTCCTTGCTTCCAGTTTGTTCATAGTCTATGTGGTTGCAGAGATCAGCTTAAAATCCTTGAACTTAGAATAAAAAAGCACAGTAAATAAGTGTTCTTCGCTTGTTTTAACTCGTATTTTTCACTATGTCTAACAATAACTTCTCATGCTATTATGCTTCATTCAATTTCTCCTAATTAATCAGAGACTGTAGGAAGTTTTTAGGCAAAGAAACAACTGTTTAGTCTGTTCAATCTTCCCAGTGTAGCCTTTAGTATTGCAAAATATATCTGTGAGTTGCTTAATCTCACTTTTTGTTTTGAAATATGAAAGCACTAGAGCAAGAGAGGAGTTTTATATATCTACAAGGCAGTTTATAGTACTGTAATGTGTTTATGTTTATCTTGAATCTTGACATTCTTACTGTTCTTGGGTCCTCTTCAAATTCTGTCCAAGAGTCTTTTAATTTGTTTCCATCATCCACAAAGGAACAGTGGCATGACAGAAAACACATCTATGTTTAAGAATGAGAGCTTTCTAGACTTCTCTTTTGTGATTGCTAATAACAGTGTAAGTTTAGATTGTTGATTTACAGGAATATAGTAGAGAGAACTGAATTTTTCCAAATTGATATATTAACAGCTTGCAGAAGACAACACAAAATGCAATTTAGAATTGAAAAATAGAAACTAAAGAAATACAAGTATACATATTAGCAACTCGAACAATTTACATGACTTAACATTTGATTAGAGGTGAAGAAACATTGTAATACACATACCAATAACATGAGAATCTTGAAAAACTGTTGTATGTACATAAATTTCAACCTGATTAAAACATATTTGGAAAGTCTGACTTTATTTAGGTTTTTTTCATGTTGATTCTTAGCTAAGAAGAAAGTTCTATAAAAGTTGTAAGAACGTGTTTTAAAAGCTCCTTGAAAGAAGATGTGGAGCATGCTTTTGATTAGCTGAACAGAAAATAGGATCTGGTCAAAGAGGAAATCCCTCTGGGATAGAAAGTCTACAGGGGTGGAGTGATTGTTGACAACAGAAAGTCGAAAGCTTAGAAGGATGACAAATAGGTATATTTAATCTGGGAAGGTAAGAGCAGAGAAGAAGGGGAATTTCATTTCAGAGGCTTTTAAGTGCACAAAGAATGAGTGAGATGCAGGACAAACGATTATTGGTTTTGGTAGCAGTAATACAAAAAATGACATGAAAAATGAAGGCTGGGGACTGCAAAAATACATATGAAATAAACACAGACAGGAAAATCCCATCTGAAGTACAGTAGGTGAGATTTGATTTTATTGGGCTCCAAGGAAAGAAGGTAGGACAGTGTTTTACACATGGCTTCCCCAAGGTCTAACTCCCAGACAGTGCAGAGCCTTAGCATGTGTTTTCAGCACACATTTTATGGATACAAGGACTTCTCTAAGTCAAGCATAATTGTGCTCTTACAGGGTCCCCGATTTGTCTATATTTATAGAGCATAGGGGTTTCTTTGTTAACAGTGGGATTAAAATTAACTGTATTCCATTATTTTAATCAGAAATAGAGCAACCTTGACTAGAATATTTTTATCAGAGTTAGTAGAAATTAGATGTATATTTGGAAGAGGAAATAGTAGAACACAATTTTTTTCATGTAAAATTCTTTGAAGGCTCTGAAGACCTTATATGTGGAGTATGGGTATGTGTTTGTGTCTGACTCAGAAGAACAAATAGTTTCATATTATAATAATCAGTGATTTGCTCCCAGTGTAGAACAGGCTGAACAGAGCAAGTAATTCAGTTTAAAATTTTGGAGAATGATGAGAAGTCTCATTTTATTTTATAGTTTGTCAAATCTTATTAAGATAAAGGATTAAAACATTTTAGAACCAGATAAAATTGTTTCTTTTCTCTTAAGAAGTTACCGTTCAGATTGTTTTAACCCTTGGGATTTGTACAACTACTTATAAATCTGAAAGTCTAAACCCTGTTTATTAAATTCACACTCTCCTGGCTCTTGTATAGAAAAGAGTTTGTAGAGGAACTACTAACTTTAAAACCAGCATAGACAAATGAAAAGGGAAACACAGGGCAAACAGGCAAGTAAACATCATTAATCTTTAACTAATACCTCTTGTAAGACAAGGATTAAATTGAAATGAGGAGACTAAAAAAATATTATTTCCAGAAGATGGCACTCTTATACTTTGTATTTTTGAAGCATAACTTCAGTCACTATCCCTGACTGTATATGCACTCCCCTATTTGTCTGAACTATTTAATTATTTATCTGTACACAAAAGGAAGGGTAAAATGTGAAACAGAGTAATTTTCACACAGCCTTTGCTTCAAGAAACAGTATTTATATTGCTAGCAAGAAGCATTACTAATTGACATAAAATGTCTCTAACTAAAAATTATACATGGATTTAAATATGTTGCTTTTAAAAAGAAAAAGCAGCTCTTACTCCCACTCCTAAACTGATGAGTTTATTACATCTCTCTTGAAGGTGGCACATAAAAGTAGAGAAAAATACTGAAAATTGGAATGATAAAGAAACAATTGCAGTCTTTGAATAGTTAAAATAAAGTAGCATAGAGGGAAGATGATCATAATTATGCAATAAATGACACTCCTGAGAGTGATGAACCATGAATAGAAGTTTCACTCCTTCTTCAATAATACAAATTTGATCACTTAGTTCAGGCTTACATCCTTAAATAACCATATTTTTTTTCAGCTATGATAGATTTGCTATTTTATTTTCCAATGTGATATATATTTTCAGAATTAAAAGAACTGTATAACTCGCTTTTTATCTACATTTGAAAAATCTACAACAGATTTTCCAAAATATATGTAATGTAAAACTCTTATGGTTTTTACTCTAAAGCTAATTTTTTTTTCTTATGTTTTAGATTCTGTGATGTGTTATGACCTGTGACTGAAGGTGAGAGTAACCCACATTCTTGTTAATAGATCCCTCAGGGTGGATTAGAGTGAAGTGACACTGAATTATTGTGTTTGTAAATATATATATCTGCAGGGTTTATTTTAGAACAATTTGATTGCAATGAAAAGCATACAGATAGCCATTTTTGTTGTAATTATCTGTAAATATGAATGCATAAAACTATCACTCACTTAAGAAAACGTACAAGGGAAAATAAAGGAAGAAAGAGAAAGAAGGGTAAAAATAGAAAGATGCGTAATCACCACCCATGGATTTACAATGGGTGCCATTGATTTTTACCATTGGTCAAAGTGATGATCAAGGTCTTGATCTGTCAGGGGTGGTGGAAAAAGCCCATCAAACACAAAATATATTGGGTATATTAATACACTGAGATTCAGGTGGGAATGCCCAAGCATCTCACCTGGGAGAGGGAGACAGTTTTACAGTCTTTTGATCACATGCAGTCCTCTGGTGGAAGCTCTCAGAAATGAGTCTGGGGGCATTTCAGGTGCCTTGGATGGTTTATGACACCTTCTAAGACATGACAGCTGCTTCCCACATCAGTAGATGGTGGAGAGAGGGGCTTGTGAGTAAGGGAGGGCAATTTGGCATGATAAAAAGCACCATTCTTTCTCCACAAGGTCTGCCTGTATCAGCCTCAAAGCCCAGTCTGTAGCCTCTGGCAGTGAAAAGTTCACCCCTACTGTCTTGTGCAGACCAGAGGTTTGCCATTACACCCAAAACCTCACCTTGTCTCCTCGGGAAGTTGCAAATTTGGCCTCAGGAAAGCACCCTGCCACCTCCACAAATGGACAATTTGTTTCAAGTCATAGTCCAGTCTCTCACACGATGTTATAACCAAGGTTCTTAAAAGATCAAAAAATAAAGGTTTTAGTACCATTTGTAAGGAGTCAGACCTTGAGTAAAGCAGTTAATATAAAGTCAGCAAAAAGACAGTTTTCCAGATATGTTTTATTTAGAGTAGAATAAACAATACATTTAAAGACATGTTAATCCAGTTAATGAATGCATTTCTTTGTAAATTAGGGATATTTTTGCAAAAAATATTTAACAAAAATCTGCAACAAAGCCAAACAGTATGAATTGAATTGGAAGTGTTTAGCTAAGTAACATTCATCCCTGCAGTAAACTTTACATCTTTTAGATAGTTTGTGATGTGATATTGCAAAAGAAATCACTAACGCTGTGTAAAGGTAGCTCTGATGGTTTCCTAAAATTTTGGACATTGTAAACTACTTAGCTGTATAAATGTTTTTTGAGCTATTTACATAATAATTTTTCATGCAGAATCCCGGCTGATTTTCTTTTGCCATTGCTATTGAGCTTATGTTCACAAGTACACTTATCTTGTTCAGGTAAATCTGAGCTGGAAACTTGTCTGTGGAATACAGATATTCTCAGTATTTGTGAGATCATCTTTTTTGGGGTAGAATTAAAATGTATCAGGCTCCTGTGGTACTGCTTCCTCATTTTTATTTTCTAAAGAGTCTAGGAGAACAATCTTTAAAAAATTAAGCAAATGCATAAGCATAAAATTCTACAAATTGTGCTGTTGTTGGTAGTAATGGTGTCTAATTAACAGTGTATCACTTTGAGACCTCAGAAGCCCTCAGGTTTGTTCTGTAGGAAACGTGAATTCATCTTGCCACGTCCCTCTTGGCAACGAGCAATGCAAGCACATTCCCCCCTCCCACTCGAGGTGGATGTGGGCTGATTCAGGCTTGAAAACTATGTAGCCATGTTATTTTTGTTCTGTTAGTACAAATGCAATTATAAATGCTGTTGGAACCACGTAGATAATTGCACAGGAGACTGTACTATTTTACATGACTCACTGGTTTAGACAGCACTTATTCTGGGATGTGTGCATATTTCTGCTTGTTCAGTGAAAATAGTTTTATGAGGCTGCACAATTCACGTCACTCCTCTGAATCTCTTTTAAACCTCCCTATCGAAAGACCATAAATGCAATAAGTTCAAGGTTAACAACATCACAGAGAATTTCAAGACCTACAGGGAAAAGAAAGGATCTAGTATCTTCTGTCGGAAGCAAGAAGAATAATCTTAACTTCTCTTTTGCTGGGTTAGATTTAATTTTATTGATGCAATTTGAATCCTATGGTAAATTTCATTCTATTTTATGCTGATTTAAGCTTTGAAATATGACAAACATTTCCAAATTTCTATTATGGTAGCAATACTTATTACTGTTTCTGATTGGAATATGAAGTATTTTTTGACCTGTGATGCATTTTTTTTTTACTTTGATCATTTCCATTACCAGTAAATTCTATGCTTCAGTTTTTAAAATGCCACAGGTAAACTCTATTTCATACCAGTTATATCTCAAATCTTCAGTCCTGGATAATCTGTTACAGATTTTTGTCATAGTTTCTGTGTTTCAATTGATGACTTTATTTTTTAATAATTCAAAATGCAAAATTAAGACACTTTTATATGTACAGAGCCTTTAATAATTTTTAAATATTGTTCAGATATATTACTTATAGATATGTAGCAGTATAGAGACTATATATACAAATTTACAACCCAGATTTGTAAAATTTATATGGGTTTCAATATAAAACTAGCACACTTTTTAATATAAAATGCATATTTCTACATGTATATGTACATTTACATATATTTCACTATGGTATGAATTTATATGCATAATTTTTAAACATTCAAAAATTCCATTAAAAAACTTTAAAGTTTCAGCTGAAAATATCTAAGCTAAAAATTGCAGATGGAACTAAGTCTTGACAATTTTCCCTAATATTACTCCTGACATCATGACCCTTGAGAGCAAAATGGATTTGCTTATATCACTTTAAGTACTTCTAGGAACCAAGGACAACTTTGCTGATGGACTACTGCATGCATTGGGATCAGTCAGTTGTTTCACGCAGATAGTAAAGCTCTGGAAAAGGAAAAAAAGTAATAGTCCCTTTTGCGAACTTCTCTTTTTTGTGCGTACATTATACTCTGGAGAATGGCTTCTTTTGAGACTGTGATTATTGAAGATTGAGACTCTCAAGTGGAATGTGGTATGGCGTATCCTGTGTGAAACTCCTCTTTACTCTTTCAGTTTTAGAAATCAGAAAGGCATCCCAAATCAGCTTTTCTTTAAATGAAAGGGGCGGTCATGCTCCTCCTTTTACAGCAGTTCATTTAGATCCTATCCTGATGAAAGGCATCCATCTCTGAATCCTACATGGATCACAGTTCCATAAGTAACAAAAATGAGAAAGAATCAGAAGGAAATGGAAGATAACAATAGATTTGTATTGTTTAGTCTTAACGAGCTCCCTGTTGATCACACAGACTACTGTAGGTCATAATATAACTAACTTTCTTCTTGCATTGTTAGTCAAGCAATGCAGCAACAAGCATCCAGAAAGATAGTGCTTCTGTCAGAGAATGGGAATTTCAATGTGAAATTATTAATTTCACTTCTGATTAAAATCAAAACAGAATCAAGTATTTGTTATTTGTATATAGTTCATTTTCCCCTAAAAGACAGTGAGAGCTTTAGTTTCATATTGTTTCATTACTGCAGATCAGTTACTACATCCACAGTCAAAAGAGGATTACTAATTTATTTTTATGATCTTTCTTTTGCAAACCAGTACTGTCCATCACATCTTGTGATTCAGATACACTTCTGTTTTTCAATTGCTTGGTCAAATGTTTGGGGTATCTCCAGAACAATTTTGCTTGGTGTAATTCCAAATTTTTCAACTTTGGAAACATCAAACAATTAGAATAAATCAAAAAACAGATTACATCAGTTGTACTAGCAGTGTAGCACAATGTTTTCTAAGGCATTTAAATGCCTTCAAAACAGAAGTTGGAATTGTTTTGGAATACCTTAAAGCTAAGAAATAAAACAGTCATGTTTGAATACCCATCTTAGATTCCCATTGTTAATTAGAAAATTAAAAATATATAAAATAGAATATGTATAAAATGCCACACCTATGTTTTATTCACTAGGTAATGAAAGGAAGGAGTCTGTTACATATCTGTGATCCGCATATGTTTCATGCAGGTGACTATGTTACATCTGGCAAAAGAGCCTGAACTCTGAAGAAGGACTTGCCTGCAATGTTATACTTTGAAAGACTGAGTATATAAATAGGTCCAAAAGACTTATATGGGGTTGTTGGAATCTTTCATTGGAAATGTTGGTACTCAGACCTTCAATATTCTCCTAAAAGAAAAAATATTTTCTTCTTCTTGTTCTTAAAAAAAAAAAGGGAGGAGGTAGGGGGGAGGAAAGAGGAAGATACAACAAACTGCAAAATATTAGGCAAGAGGCATAATGAAAAAGCACCTAATAAAATATCCTATTGATTAGGTAACTCATCAGTGAATGAAGTAGAGCCATATGTTATTTCTTCCTCTGTCAGTATTCATATAGGGATTCCCTTTCTGCTCCCAGGGACATATCTTAAACACTACTGTGCAAGATAATCCTGGTGAAAATATCCAACACCCTTCTTGGTGGTGCGTGACTCTTCAGAAATCAATCCAGGAAACTGCCAGCTAAGATGTCTGATCATTATTACCTTACTCTCTTTACTCCACTTGCTACTTCATATCCATGGTGCATTTTTACTCATATCGAGATTGGGAACTATTTAGAACAGAAGCTTTCTTTTGGATTACATTTTTTTACAGTGCCCAGTACAATAGAGCTCTGATCTGTGATTGAGGTACGTATAAAAGAAAAATCAGAACTAGATAATAGTTCGTTAAAATAAACCTCCTGAACTGGCATTCTCTAAAGTTACCTGACTCCCCTGAAATCATTGGGTGTAATTGTAGCTAATGTCTTAAGCATAAGCTGGGGTACAAAGATCTTTCCTTAACTTGGGAGGAGGGATGGTAATTTTCAGGAAACTCTAATTAGTCTCATAGCTCAATGACAGCTGTAGCCAAAGATCTAGAACTGAATTCCCTATCGAGAACCAGAACTGGTTTCTTATAGCATGTCTTACACAATTTGAATGACAAACTTAATTGGAAATTGTTTGCTGAGATTTTTTTAGATTCCTGTCCCATTCCTGTAGTATACTGAGAAACCTCTATACGGTAAGTCTGACCTCCAGCATAATGACTATACACCCAAGTTTGAAAACACTTCATGAAATTGTTGACAGTTGTGGTGGTTTTGATTGGCCCAAAACATCAGTAAAGTATTTTTAACATCTAGGAGAAATTTGGACCCCTCAGAAGCTGTTGTGGTAGGCCTAGAGAGGTGTCTGAGGGATGGGGAGTGGTACAAAGATGGCTCCTGTGTGTCCTGAGTGTAAGTTCTGAAAGTTTTTACATCAAGTCCAGCAGAGCCAATCTCTGATGGCTCTGAAGGTGATGGACATGCTGCCAGCCAAGTTTGGCCCAATTGCAGGTGCTGGTTACGCCTCTGTGAAAACATATTTAAGAAAAATTCAAAACAAGGCAGGCACGCACTACTTTCACTTCTTTGTAGTTGGAGGAGGAGGAGGTGGAGGTAAAAATATGTAGAAAGAAAACAGCATAGATAACGCCATGGTCAGTGAAGAAGGTGGGGGAGGAGGTGC
>VZRM01005295.1:110372-122316 GCA_013397955.1 Grantiella picta
AGAGAGAGATAAGTAGAGACAAAGAGTATTTGTAGTAGAAAAATTGTAGTGATGAACAGATTTAAAAACCTGCTCTGTAGACTGAGAAAATACCCCACACTCTGCCCCTACCTGAGTTTGTTAGTTATAAAAGAAGAAAGGGGGTGAATACTGTAAGTTCGTAAGAGAGAGGGGGGAGTGAACAAAATAATGTATGAAAAGTGTATTTTCGCCTTGCATTTATCCTCCAATTCTGTTAGGTAATTAATTCATTTTTTTCAACTTTAAGCTTAAAGCCTGTTTGCCCTTTTCTTTTTTTTCTGTGCGTCCTCCTATCAACCAGTATCCTAACTCATGTGACTCATGAAATTAGTGTGTTTTTGTTTTTAAGTGTTTTTTTTTTTTCTGTAGCAAGAGAGAGTCGAGGTGCCTGGCGTTTAGTCAGGGTCAAACCTTGACAACAGTGTATTCTATCCTGTGGTATAGATTACTGAATATATTAAACAAGATAAATATGAAGCTCAGAGGAATGCCTTTCATAACTACGTGCCTTCTAGGCTTCAGAATATTGAATGATACTTTTTACGTCTGGCATTCCAGCGAGCTCTACCTTCTGTTCACAGTGTACCCATCTTGTGCATATCTCCCCAGTTTAACTACAAGGATGATGTAGAAAACCAAACCAAAATCCTTCCTAAAATTTGGTTAAATAACATCTGTTTTTATCTTCTTTTTACAACCAGTCATTTAATCTTGAACAGCAATCAGGATAGTCAGGGACAATTTACACTTGCTAAATGCTCATGTTGACTGTTCCTAACCACCTTATGCTCCATAAGAAGCATAGAAATAATTTTCATGAGGACTTCATAATCTATTAAAGGACTGAGGTGAGGATGATTGCACATTAGCTCCTTTGTAGTCCTTCCTCCCTCTTTTTGAAGATGAGTTCAAAACATCTGTCTTCACAGTCAATGGAAATTGAAGGGGAAAAATAAGTATTTCTCTGTTGTAATATAGAATCTGGTGTTGAAGAGTGGAGCAGCTGGCATGACTTAGATCCTAGTTAGAACTGCTCTTGGCATGAGCCCATGACCTTTACTAGGAAAGTAAGTAGAAGATGAAATATGATCAACTACTTGTCCCAAATGACAAGCTAGCTCAAGGAAATGGATAGCCAAGCTATAGAAACAGCCTGTTGATAACCAAGCAGTGAAAAAGCATCAGAGGGTACGAGAAGCAGGTTATGAGTGCCAACAACAGGGACAACAAATCTGGAAGTGGTGACACCATTTGAACACACTTTCCTATAAATAAGGACATATCAAAATACTGGAATAGACAAGAATTTCTGGTAAAGACTGTGGAAGGAAACCCCTCAACCCTGCACCAGAATCCCGGAACATCTCTGTAAGTCACAGGGAATACAAAGAATTGAAAAGAGCCCAATGGACACTATGGTCCTGCCCCATGATTATGAGGAATGTAGCTGGTACTGCAACACTGACCTGTCCAAACTTTCTCCAGAACGGTTCTATCTCTTCTGTGGGACAGGAAAAATGCATAAGAAAACCTTGCATCAAAGTGCCCAACTCCTTTCCCTTCCTGTACCGTCTGCTTCACAGCACAGTAAAGTAATATTTGTGAAATTGCATTTATCTGTCATTTCATTGCTTAGGTATGCAAGTCCATTTAGCTTCCATAATGTCATTTGGTCCTAAACCATGACAAGGAGAAATAAACATCTCCCACAGATCCTCTATATATAAAAACAGATCAAAGGAGGAGACAACAGTTATCAAGTAACAATGTGGAATGGGCAGGAGAAGAAATCTAGCAGTATCAGCTACAGTAGGGCTGGTTTTTTTAACATAAAATCAGGCAAATCCGAATTCATGTATCTTCCCTGTCTGCTATTTCTGTATTAGTTTTCTGTATGTCCATCACATTACTGGTCAAAACTAAAACTCTTTAGCAGGCTCTTTACCAATGGTTGCAACAAGCTTCATGAAAATTGTCTGACCCCAGGGTATCACCACAGTATAACCACTTTCTAGTTCTGAAATGCATGGCACTTGCAATTAAGACAAATAAAACTGCTTTTGTCTTATTACACCAAATGTCTATTTTTGGTTTTAGCTACCCTGTATGCAAACTAAATGGTAGACAGACTAATGTACCATACAAAAATTGCATCTGAACATGTGGGAGGGAAATAAAACTGTGTGAAACTAAGATGTTTTCTGTGCATGCTCCATAATATTGACAACCCTCCTCTCCTCAAAGGAAAAAAGCCACCAAAACCACATGGCACTAGCTAACAATTTGCTTTCCAAATTGCAGCTAATACCTTTTTATATGCACAGCAACATGATCTAATCCCACAGTTCTCATTTAGATAAAATCCTATTTGAACACTTGATCTTTCAGTGTATGGATTATTTGTGAACATTTTAAAATCTATCATTGCCAAATGAAATAGAAGGTAGTTTGCAAGACTGGGGATTTGTAACTTATTTAACCTTCCAGATCTAGATCCTGATTATCTCACTTCTCATAGATATATTAGAAATATGAACTGGGCTTATAGTTTTTGGGAGCACTCATCTCAGATGTTCTTTTTTTTTTCTTTTTTTTTTTTTAATTATAATTTCTGAAACAAAATAATTACTTCAGAATTATGAGATTTTTTTTCCACTAGAAGCTCCACAAAAATAAACTCACAACATCTAATGGACAATCACTATTGCATAAAGACCTTTCATTTTCCTTACACCATTCAAACTATCTGTATAAACATGTTCTTATTTTCTGAGTCATGTTTTTGTTTTTCTTGTTACTTTAAACCCAATTAAAACAAGAAGGCATGGCAGCTAAGACATTTGCAGACTACAAAATAACTTTGGAGAAATGTTATTATCCCATCCATGTCAATGAACTCTGGTCTTGATACCAAGTGGGAAAAACAAAACAGAACAAAGCAAACAAACAACAAAGAACCCAAACCCAGAACAAAATCAAAACCAAAACAAACAAAACCCCTACAAAACAAAAAAAACCCCAGAAACAAAACCAAAAATTAACCAAATAAAACAAACATACAGTAAAGCTAAAAATAAAAACAAAAACCAAAACAAACCAAAACACCACAATCACCCTCCATACACACTGTTACTTGCATCAAAGAACGTGAAAAGTATAAAGAAGATCTTGCATACATCTTTGTTGGTGGTTAATATGCTAGCTCACTTTAGCATTGCTCTTAGAAAGAGTTACACCTTTTCACTTCAGCAGAGAAGGACCAAGAGCTACAGGATTCATTAATTTGGACCACCCAGGGAACCGAAGTGAGGAAAGCCATTTGTGGTGTACCAACTTTTTTGACAAACATCAGTCTGCTCAGCTCATAAGCCACCCAACAAGGCCCACCTAGGACAAACAAAACTTCTACAAAATCATAACCTGATGTTTAATACCTCAGGGGTGGAACATTGTGGCGGATGAGGGCAGGTTCGAGAAGCTCAGTCCTGACACTGCCCTGCAGGGGCTCGCAGGGTAGCCTGTTGGAAGCGCGGAGCTTCCCGGAGAGACACAGCAGTCTGAGGCATGAGCGTGGTGAATCAAGAGATGCAGGCTCTTATGGAAGGACTCCAGAGGGTTTATTGAAGGATCAGGAGAAGGACGGGAGAGTGGAGAAGGGCTGGAGGCATCCGCAGAAGAGCCTCGAGAAGGGCTGTGTAACGGGTTATAACCGACACTCAGAGGGGTTGTTCAGCCGGTTATAATGGACACTGAGAGGGGAGGAGTTTTTGGCTCGCAGGCCAATGGGGATACATATACAGAAGAATGACAAGGGAAACATCCAATAGGCTATTTACGGGGGAGGGAGAGACATTAAACTCAACCAATCATTGTAGACTCTACAGTGGAACAAAGGTGAACATTCTAGAAAGGATCCATATAAGGGGATGAAGAGGAGGAGAGGTGGGTAGCCAACCAAACACCCGAAAGGTGCATATTCATTAGTTGAGCCCTGGAGCATCTTGGGAGTGACTCAGTCACCGTGAGCTAGACATAATTCTCTTCCCAGGACTCTTCTGGGGCCCACAAACTTGTTGGCAGACCCGGGGTGGACAGCTCCACAAGGGCTACCACAACAGAACATATTTTAAAATTGAAGATTATTGTTTTCCTGAGTCTCCTGATGCTTGAATAGCATGAATAAGTGAGATACAATATCAGAAAAGGTTGTGTAAGTATTGAATTTCCTTTGCAATTCTTATCTTGGTACTGCATTTGATTTCTTTTTAAAGTTTTTAAAGTCTTGCCTGGTGTGAGTGGTTTCAGTGATTATTTGTTTTCAAGAAAGTACAGATAGTTGTAAGAGAAAGGAGTTTGTTACTGAAAATCAGCTCTGTATATACAAAAAAATTGTATGTTCAAAAGCCTCCTCAGCTAAGACAAAACAACAGATCTTTACATTTCACATAGTTTCTAGGAAAGAGAAAGAGCTGGTGACATTTATTAGGTAAGTTTGGGGTTTTCTCATGAGTAAAATGTAGTGTTTTCAGAAATTAGGGTTTTTTTCCAGAGCTCTTGGCAGGAAATGCAGAGTCTAGAAGAGAACCTATTCAATTTACTTAGTCATTTGACCCATAAGAAGTTAACACTTTAAAATAACTCTAACCATCTCCTCTATTAGGATTTTGTTTAAGGGTTTTAAAACTTTACAACATTTTTAATCACCTAGCTTCAAAGGCTTTATTGCTGAATTCTTGTTTTGTGTATAACATAGACACCCCCAAGAAAAGGAATAACAGGCTGCCTTTAAGGTCTTTGAAATTATGTTGGGAGAGAAAAAAGGCTTTTTGATTTAACCTTCAAATACCTTTTAAAGAACTGTCAAAAGAGTATTTTTAAAGGGTTTGTAATCTATTTTTAACCTCACAGAATTTCACTATTTAAATGCTTTGTGAGCACACCAAACCACACTTGTTGTTTTATCCTGTAGTCCCCTTGTTAACTTTCCCTTTTTCAAGGAAATTCTTTCTTTTTTTTTTCACTGTCTTCAAAAAAATCTGTGAAACCACTTTTATACAGTGAAAGTATAACATTCAAGGAGTTTAGGTGCACCTAGAGTCAGCTTTGTACAAACAGATAAATGACATAACAGACTATCCTTCACAATTACTTTTCCTCTAGGTGACTCAGTGTATGCAATTGTCTTGCTGAGGATGCTCTGTGGATGTAGGTTGTGATATAGGCAACTCAACTTTAAATCCTGATCACGTGGACCATTTTAAGACATTCATACCCTTGACAACACATTCATACACATTTCATTGCAGTGTCTGTTTTTACACCTATGTTACTATCATAATAATAATCCTATTTCATCTGGGGTATTTAATGGGATAAAAGATAAAAGTAGCAGCAAAGTCTTACAGCTAGATAAAAACACTAGTGCACTTTGCAGATAGGTTATAAAATGTTCTCAGAGGATCCTGACTCAAAGCCACCATCTGTTTTTACAGAAGATTAATAAGAACATATCACATAGTCACTTCAGAAATAAACCACAAGACATCTTGCAAGTTTTCAGTGTTCAAAACAAAGTCACACAGCACAGTTCATCTGTACTTACAATTCACCAAGGAAACCCAGAGAAGTTAATATTGTAAACTTGCAAATCATGTAGAAGGCAACATTTCAAGGTAAATTTTTCAAATTATCTGGGAAGCATATCCAGATCACTCTACTTATAAATAATGCAATCTTTTATGATAGATGATAAAGGCAAGGTTTGATTGGGTTATATAAAATACAGAAGGCACGAACACTCTAATTTTTAACAAGGCTTTATTCTCTCTCTGCATCAAGCTACCTTAGCTCAGTTCTACTGCCTACTGTATTACATTGCTCACCAGGCAACATTTGCTAGCATTCAGGGCTGTTACCTACAGAAAAGGAAATTTCCTTTTTTTAAATCTACAATACTCTTATACTATACTACTACTCTACAGTACTCTACTATACTACTCTACAATCCTTTCAATGTAACACAAGTCCTGAATGATCATTCTCAGATGTTTATTTTTCTCTTCCAGTTTATCCATTGGGAATACTTATTTCTCCAATGTATTTCCCCTTTCTAGAAGTAATGTAGCTTACAGGTAGCCCTACTAGTTACAGTGAGGTTGCACACAAATTTTTACTCTGTTTTAATAAAAAAAGGTTAGAAAAGAACAAGACACTCTCAACTAGCAAAGAGAAGGTGTATTTAAAGCATATTAACTCTCCTTGAAAACAGTACTTTGTGAACAGACCACAGGGAAAACTTAACTGATGTCACATTTGTGTTCCAATTATAACTTCTTATTTGGCTGGAAAACAGCAAATACATTAAGTTCTTCAGGTCAGAAAGTGGGTAAAGCTAAATAAAGACCAGAAAGGGCTATGACATGCAAGCAGATAATCATAGAATCAGAGAACTGCCTGTGTTGGAAGGGACCTTAAAGGTCATCTAGTTCCAACTGCTTTGCCATGGGCAGGGACACCTTGCACTGCACGAGGTTGTTCAGAGCCCCATCTATCCTGACCTTGAACACTTTTAGGGATGGGGCATCCACAACTTCACTGGGCAACCTGTGCCAGTGCCTCACCATGTAAGAGAGTGAAACAAGAACACAGCATATTGTATATTGCCTGAGCTTCTCATAACTGGAGATTTCTTCTTGTTATGTGTTGGTAGATAGGAAGAGCGAAACCTCTTAATTATGAGAGAAATGAGTGGTGCAGAACAAACGAATGAAGGGGGTTAATTATGACACATGTGCCAGAAGAGTAGAAAAGTAGGCTAAAAGGAAAATTAGTCTGAAACCAACCTTGAAAATTCATGTATTACTGTCTTTATCTGAAATTATATTCCCGCATAAGCTATCTACGTTCCCTAAAGATATTTATGAAGTTTTCTAAAATATCTCTGCTGCTGTGGATTTCATAACCTAGCCAGACAACCTACTCTGCATGATTACATTTAAATTTGGAAAATGTGTTTATTCATTAATGCTAATGTTGTATACATTAGGCTGTATTTTGAGAACATTATTTTCAGTTTTATTCAAAATATATATTAAATAATATTTATTTCCGTTTTCTCTGTAGTTCGCCTTAACTCAACAAAGTATAATTTGCAGATTATCGGCATCATCCAAATAATTAAGGAAAATATGAAGTAACCTAGGCAATTAGCAATAGTAGGAGGATTATACTTAGTCTTAAAAACATTAAGATTTTGAAAAATATTGAAAATGTCAAGAAGTCTGAATAAATAACCAGTGCAAATAAAGGATTCATAAATAAAGAAAAAGAAAGAAATCATCTGTGTCAAATGAGACCGGCAAGTGTTGTAGATGCCTTGTGGACGCAGCCCGGCCCAGTAGAAGGGGACGAGAGGCAGAGGGGCGAGGGCAGCGAAAGAATGCGCGGCAAGCAGTCTGCGGTTCTCCAGTGATTTATTAGGTCCATGGGGTGAGGGTCCGGGGACGGAGAGTCGGGACGGAAAGATGGGGATGGGCGAAGGGTCTGGAGATCAGGAGGCTGCAAGCCCTGAACAACGAGTTGCACAGGTTTATATGGGGAGGGAAATAGGGAGTGGCTTGGCTTGCAGAACCAACCAGAATAGTCAGAGGGAAGAGGGACAGGGATACAGACCAGTAATAACATAAAAGGGGAGGGTACAGAATTCAAACAAACCAATGGTGTACAACTCAAGGGAGAACAAAGGAGAACTCTCCAGAAACAAGTCTATATATAGGGAGAAAGGTGGGGGAGTGTGCTGGACCAAGCGTCTTCCTTGCTGGTGCATAATTAATCCTTCTGCCACAGGGGATCACTGTTTGATTCTTCTTGTCGCCCTAACCCAGACAGCACAGGCTGTCACAGCCCCCTGCAGTCGGTCCATTAGCTACTGTAACTTGCAGGCATAGCCTGCCACAGGCAAGATATGTTTTGTTGGTCTGAGGCAGGATTGCAGCACTGAGGCTGACATCAAGCTTAGAGAAAAGTAAGTGACATGGAGAATAGGGCGATAAAGAAAAGGTGATTGAAACAAGAGCTGCAGGAAAGAAGAAATTAGTATTCAATCAGTTCTGAACAAGTTAAATTTAAACTGATAGCATGAAACAAGAAACGATGACAGGGGGAGGCTAAAAGAGAAAGAGAGTCCGAGAGCTGAAAAATCTGTGTGAAATATTACTGTAAGAGATGATAGTCAGAGACCTTTAAGAAGAATTAATCACTCTCAGAAAGCATTCAAAATGACAGAACATGCCAAAGTACAGAACCTTTCCCATTCTTTCATTATCTGGTTGCTATTTTTGAATGTATATTTTTGCTGAACAAATAAAGAAGCCTCTAGTGTAATTAGTTTTTTTAATTTAGTATCTTTCATTCTTAGTAAATCCACTGAATCAACAGGTAGCTGTACTATGAAAGTAATTTTGTGACTATTCATGTAGCACTTACAATATGTAAGATTAAAAATGTTAGGTTTGTGGACTCCCAACATGTACGCTTTTTGCTTCAATGAGATTTTATGTCTATTTACTAGAATAAATGACTATTCATCTATGAAGATCTTCGATACAGACCACTTACTGTTTGTTCTTAGACCTGGTTGCCAGGATAAAAAAAAGTGATTTTTAAAGATGTATATTTTTTTCGCTAATAAAAACGTATTTTGTTGAACAGTCTTTCAAATGGGTAGTATGATGAGTTTTCATTATTTTTAAATGCCTGCTGATTTTTTACAGACCCTACCAATGCCTTTAAAATAAGGTAGATTGGTTCCTTATCTAGTAAAAATTCAGTCTATCATTTAAACATGTGTCTGGTTTGTCTCATATTTTGGCAACAAGTAACGTACAGATTCTTGCTGCTTTTGATGACAAAACCAATTGCTGGTGATTGCTTACTTTTGCAGTCAGATCATGGTTGGGGAACAGAGTCTGAGAAAATACAGCAGGATTTTTTCATTATCAGAGAAGTGAAAATTAACTTTTAATTGCAGGAACAGGACCTCTCAATAAAGACATTTTCCTTTGTTTGTATCAGATTACTGCTAGTATGATAAATGACTAAACTATTGAGAGGGTTTTATCTAGCTAGCTAGCTAGATATGGTGCCAGCTCTTCCCCATGCCTACTGTACTCCAGTTAAGTGCAGTCAACTTCCACAGTTCTGCAATCATGAGAGAAAAAAAATATTGGAAGTTAGCTGGCCAAAAAGTGTAAAACAATACCTATAACACTCAATCATTAATTCTTTTCCTTGAGAGTATAGGAATTTACCTATTAGATAAATATCTTATAAAACTGTCAGTCAGTATTAGGCTGATGCAATATATGTATTCTTCTTATGTTCTTATCTCAAAAGTGTTGTTAAAATTTCCTTCTTAGGAAACTGACATCCCAAATGATTGTTTCCTTATCAAAATAAAGTTTCATTTCAAAGCCCCAGTGGAAGACAAAAAAATCCTTCCCACAAACTTAGCAAACACACACACATACACACACACACACACACACATATATACACACATGTATATTTATTTTGTAATATCCATACCCACACACGGATGGATGTCATCCATAAGAAATCAACAAGAAATAGATATAAAACAAAAGGTATTAACAGTAACATTGCTCTGATAATCCACCTCAAAAATATATTTTTTCACTTTATTTTTGATCAGTTCATTTGAAGTAGTTTTATCTATTCCATCTGGCATTCAGAATAATAATAAGTTCACTAGTACTCTACAAGAGAATTATCTATTTCTGACACTGGTGTGCTTGGAAGTAACTTCCCATGTTTATTTCAACCTTGTCTGTGTAGACAACATCACCTATATTTTTGAAAATTCCCTTTCTCCCTGTCTTTGTACCATATAGCCATGCAACAAGGATGGAGGGTGGGAAGCAGATGAACACCAGGGAAAGTTTTTTGTAATTCGGTTGTCACTCATTTTGTGCTTCATTTTGATAAGGAAGATGGAAATGATACATAAATCTGTGTCTCTGTATTTCTTTCAGAAGTCAGGACTTTATCTTGTTATTATTTTTCATTTTTCATAATGCCTGGAAGTAAACATGGTAAGCGTGGAATAAATTGTTTCCTTGAGTAGTGATGAGGAAAAAAACACAACCGCCCCCCAAAAAACTCATCCAAAACACCTAAGCAAATAAATAAAACAGAACAAAAACCAGGAAACATTATACTGTATGTGCGATCTTTACTTTTTTTTAGAATTAGAAGTCTCCAAGGAAGACATCATATGCTAACATCATTCCTGAGACATTGTATTTACTCCATCATCCTTATATTATTGAGGTATCAGACTGAAAAAAAAACCCCACACTCTTAAAAACATATTTTACATAATTACATAAAACATATTTTCTTTCTTAACCCTGCTTCTTACACAGGTGGGAAGGATGTTGCATGTTAACTATTGTCTTTAATAACTCAAATAACTTAATTTGTATTGGCTTTTTTCCCAAACAGGCAAATTTAGTAGAGCCTTTTGATCCACTGCTATGGGAATGTGTGAGCCTTAACTCTAGAAAAGGCACAATTTCATCTTTAATTGTAGATCTGTTAAAATGTACTCCCGATGTGGTGTATTTCCATGATACCTTCTTGAACTACCAGGAGCTTTCAGTTAGGTTATCTATCTGGGAGTCACACTGAGGAATACAGAAATTGGGTTTACCTCATCAGAGCACGATAATTCAGGAAAGCATAAGAGCACAGATAACTGGTGTATTCAGAAGAAAACCACTTGTCCTCCAGTACAAACAATTGTTTACAGACTTTGAAAATGCATATTGCTGTCCAAAACAATCCACATGTAACAGGTAGAATCACAGCAGGTTTCTTTTCCACAGGGTAACAAACCCATCACTTACATAATATTCTGTCTTTGGGGAGGAACAAATTGGATGTTTTCGCAACTAGGTAGAAATACAAATACATTAAGAGACAATCTTTTATTTTTCAATACAAGAAATTTTGGTCCCATAGAACACCTTCATGGAACAATGTGTGTCTTTCATACTGCACTTTTGATTCCACTTTTCATTTCTTCATTCAGAAGGAAAAGAAAAAAAAAAAAAGAAAGAAACCAACACAAAACCTTTATGCACCTCTTACTTTGCAGTGATGTCTACTTTAAAAGTTAAGTCACTGCAAAGTAAGTGAATTTCATTATATAGATAGTCATTCAAGTTGAAACTGTCCTTGGCAGCACTGTACAGGGCAATCTTTCCATAAGAATAAACAATTCTCAAACAATTTCTCCAATCTATTACGCACAAACATATTTTTTGTCAGCATGAGGCATGCATGTTTCTCTTCCAATTACTTTTATTCCTTTCACAAATGTTTATAAATGTTTATCAAGGACAAATCTGAAGAATTCTCACTCTATATCTGCAGGAGTGCTCTCCTCTCTCTCTTCAACACTTTTAGAGCATAGCAAGTTGTTACCAGTACCTTTAACGACTTGTAGTCGCCGCTAGTTTCTCCCTGAGCCTCTAATGTCACACAAAAACTGTTAACAATTATGGACTTTCAATACTGGTATTTTAGTGCTCTCTGTGGCAAAATTTGATAGGTGTCTGTCACAAGCAGAATTAGAGTACCATTTTTTTCTAAATGAAGAAACTGTGTGACAGTTATTCATTCTGTTTTCTTCTGGCATAAACATAGATGAAATGTATTCAGCAAGTTTACCTCACTATAATGGGTTTTTATTCCATGCATCTTGCATGAGACCAGTTGTTGATAAATGCTGTATAGAGCAGCTTTTCAGCACCCAGGCCAAATACTAAGATATAAAGTTTCCACTAAGAAGAGAGTGTGGCTTTTTTCTGATTTCATTTAGCTTGGTCTTTTTTTTTTT
>VZRM01005295.1:122359-142699 GCA_013397955.1 Grantiella picta
GTGTGGTATCACCTGGTTCCTATCCCTACTGCTAGAATGAACCTCTGGTCCTGTGTGGATTAGGATTCTGCATTTCCTGTTAACAGCAAACAGGGTGTATGGGGCTGATGTCCATCTTAATGTTCACCCTTGAAAAGGGAAAGCACAGGAAATAAATTGAATGTGTGGTTTATCTGGATGGGTTTTACAAATACATAAACAGAAAAAACAGTCCACTGTTTAAAAAATCCAACAAAATGAAGCATTTGGATTAATTTAAGTGAAACTGACACAGGATGAGAGATTAAATCAAAAAGCTTTCTAACAATAGATGAATATAGACAGATGAAACAATAAAGGGATAAAAATGAAAAATACTTGCTTCTAAGTCCCTTTGATCACCCAGAAGCAAAGGCAACTATTTTAAATAAAATGTTATACAGAACTGGGGAATAAACGTAATTAAAGAATATTTCAGTCAAAAAATGAGCAGATTTAGAGATCTTTCTTCAGATTACTTTTATAAGACACATGTTAACTCCTTATCCAACTTAAGCTTAAATGTGTGAATCATTTTCGAGTGGTTAAAGAGGCAAATCAAAATTACTGTTTGCTGTCTTTAGCCTTTGCTCTCCTCACTATGTAATCTCCAATATGTTTCCACTACGTGAACAGCTGTTTAGGAAAATAAAAATTGCTTTTTACACATGGCAAAATCTGTGACACTACACTGAGCAAAAAAGGTCTAAGTCTTGCCCCCCTTTCATGCATCTGTCAAAATAGCAAATTTTAAGAAGTATTCATAGAATCATATATATTTTATTTGCACATGCACACATAACATGAACACATTGTGATAGAGAAGAAAAAAACTGAAAGAACAAAATAATGCAAACCTAAGCACTATTATTTACAAAATACGGTTATGAAAGTTGTTTATGTAGTTTTCATTTAATCTCCTTGCACAAACATGCTATGTTTTGTCTTAATTTGTGTCATCTGTATTGTTACATTTATTCTCAGTCAGCAGAAGGGAAACAGACAACACTTATTCACTGAACAACAAATCAGTATATTTGCTGTATTTTCTCTTTTTCAACTTTTCCCTGCCTTATACATTGCTAATCATTTTAGTGATTAGAAATTATTAAAGTAGTTCTGAAGACAAAATAAAAGAGGTCAGGAGAAAAAAAAATTAAAAACAACAAAAAGCATATTAAAAATATAAATTCCTAATTTTAGTACTCCTGGGAAGTTCAAATTTTATAACAAAGAACTGAGATATAGAGAGATTAATATATATTTTTTCTGCTTAATATGTGTGCCCAGTCTAAGATATCATTGTTTTTTAGGAGGGTTTAGCATTTTGTACTAGTAAATAGTAGAAAATTTAATTGATATACATTATAAAAGGGAATTTTCATCTGTTCAGAAAAGCTGATCCCACAGCTAACACCCACAAAATGAACAAACATTGAAACCACGTTATAAATAATGATGATGTCTCAGCATCAAGCAACTCTGTAGAAGAACAAAATGACCTTAAATGTTTAACCTTGATTCACATCAGAATGAATCCTAATCTAAGTAAGGTAAAGAGTCTGTGAAAAATTATTCAATGACCATACATGAAAACTTAGGCACAATATCAATACATCTGTGTTCTTATTTCTGTCTCCTAAGTTTTTTTAGGAGCACAAGGTTAAAAAAAAGTAAAATTTGAATTTTATGGAGTTAGACAGCAACTCAGATTCTTTTAAACCAATTATTATTCTGCAAATTTATCTAATTGCTTTAGCATTCATGTAAACTTCTTTCAAAAGTTCCTGTGGCAATATACTCCACAGCTCTTGCAATGCATGAGGAACAACCTCTCTTAGGCTGTTTTGAGACAGTTTGTATGTTCCCCTACTTCATGAGCAGTAGTTCTCATATATTTGAGAATAAGTGATTAATTCCTAGTTCAATTTTTTTGATGTTACATATATTTTCACAAACCCTTACCATTTCGCTCTAGCATTTCCTAGATTTAGGTGTCTCCATATGTCAGTTGCTCCCTCCACAAAATATTTTTTCCCATAGTCTTGGGTGTTTTTTTACTTTTCCAAGAATCTTACATAGTCCTTTCAAATGTTCCTGGAGATGTGAGGACAAAAAAATGCACAATTGTTTAATATGTAGCCATAGCAAGAATACACAAAATGGTATTATGGTGTTTTCTTCAGTGTTCGATATTACAATTCAAAATTGTAACTTTTTTGTCTCTTCAGTCACTTTCATCTTTACTACTTTGGATATCTGTGTATCTTTAGAAAGTTTTCTGTCTTGTCTTGAGGAAAGAGCTGATGGGAACCTGTAAAACTTTAAAACATCTTTGCCTGACAAGCTGTTGCCATCTCAGTGTTAAAGTGTTCTCTCTCCTCACAGTGTTTCCTGTTTCTCTTCATCTAATACCCAACATCCAAGGAATTATAAAGGTATAGAGTGAGCATAAATAGCGTAAGGGATAGTGTTAATTCCCTGAAAATGCTGTATTTGTGCTTGTCTTTAGCACCATGAGTTTTTCTACTAATCCCCATGGATGCGTGCAAATGTGTATGAAGATTGATCTCATGGGGGTCTCTGCGTCAATACAGTATCTGATCCCATACCTTGTTTGTTGGTTTTACTGTAATATATATCCAATACTACTATTTGTATGTAAAGAATAACTTCAACAAGTACTAGAGAAAGGGAAGAATAGGCCTGGGACTCCTTTCTGAAAGGCTTTGTTCTCTTCTGTGTCTGATGGCCTCAGTCTTTCAAGTATGACTGTGCTGAGGTTCTCTGAAGTAAACTTACTTATGTAACACATAAACCCCTGAATTTAAACAAAAATATATTTAAGCAATCCTTATTCTTTGCTAAGATTTTTAAGCTAAAACATTATAAGCATAAATACCATCTGTGAGTATGAATTTCCCCAACCCGCCACTGAAAATGCTAGACCACGGTTTGTTGAAAGAAGATAGACATATTTATATATTATGGAAGAATACAACAATTCAGGGGATCAATAATTAAAAGAAAGCATTTGTGATGTACTTGGCAGAAATAAACAAGTATAGAAAATGCATCCCATCTCCCCCAAATACTAGAAGACTTTTCAGCGGAGATTAAGTCTTTGGCTCCAGTTTTCCTCCTAATTTTAAAGTTTTATTCCTTGTATTTTCCAACTTTGATAATTTTCTTGATTAATGGAAGTTTATTTTTAATTTTCTTTCTGTTTTTCTTTTTGATGGTCCAATACAGTTGAAGATTTTTATGTAAACTGAAACTCACAAACTGAAAATTCTCTAAACCCCAAGAACAGATTGAAGATCCTCTAGATTTTTAGCACAATTCACAGTGTTGCATAGTCAAAAGTGGCATATTTCTAAGGAAGTTTCCAAGTAAGTTTAATTACCAGGGTCATGATCCTTCTTGTTAGGTGAATGGGGAATTAATACAGACATTTCCACTGTATTCAGATTTGGAATGCTTACAGGAAAAATCTTTAACTTTTTTTCTTTTTATTTCTTGAGGGATAGAAGATGAGTAAAATTAACCACATGTGGGTGATCCTGATCAGGTCAGAAGAAAGATTTCCATGCAAGTCCCAGTCAGGCAAGGAGAAATTATATTTCCAGTGTTTCTGTTGGACAAGGAGAGAAGTTTCTGGCTCCCCTGATTACATGTGATTCGGCATGGGCTATAATCCATATTTCTGTTCTGAAGTGCTCCAACTGATTACAAAGGCAGTCTGCTAGGTCCCAGTCTTTTTTGTTGGGAGAAAGTGGAGGCTGATGATGGTGAAAAGGTATTGTAAGTGACATGCAGTGGGAAAAGTTGCACATTTTAAATCTGGCGAAAGGCCAACGGATAAGAATCCAAGAAAAATATTTAGCATAGGCCTGAATCTCAGAGATTTAGATAGCTAAATTTATATACCAAATTGTAAGAATCTATAGAAGACCTGGGTATCTAAACTCACCTTAGTCAAAAAACATCTATTCAGCATAGTTAATGATTCCCAGACATATTAATCACATCCTAGAACAGGCTTCATCTACATATGGTGAGCTGAATTGCTCTGAAGAGTGAATGCATCAACTAAAAAAAGGCTTCAGTTGCCTAAACACTGGACATTTAAGGTGGTTTTAAATGTCCTGGGATATCTCACCTCATTAGAAAGTGCTGATGCAGCGATCATGCAAATGTTCTGTAGCGTTGTGTCAAACCTTGCCAGCTAGTTGCAATATCTCAAACATCAAGAAGGGTCTAATATTACAATTTATATTAAATGGGATTTAGGTGTTTGAATCCCAGGCTGAACCCTATTTCTATGTTTTAATTCAGCTGTACATGAGTAATGGTCTAGTGTCCTTTGAGTGATTGGGACAATGCCACCTGAATTTCCTGTCATATACCAGCATATAACATTTCAGATGCATAAGGCTGAACATCCTAAACATCCTTGAACACCCTGGAGTATTTCAAATGAAGATATAACTTAAAGCAAGATGCAAGTCTGAGTGAAAAAATGTATGTAATTCCTCTGCCTATGCGAGCCAGTCAGAAGGTTAGGACTTTCAGAGGGGAAAGGATAGATTTCTGTCATGAAGAAATGGCAGTAATAGTAATTATTTTGTTTTGGTCTTTTAATTTTCTACAGCCATCTTTATTAAGTATGGAACTTAAACTCATTGTTTCCCATCACATTATAATGTGACTGTTTGTTGTGACAAGCCAAAGAAAAACACTTTGGCGTACTGACCCAGGTACTCTAAAGATGTTTTAAACAGAATCAGAAGCTGATGTAGCACCAGGTTTCCCAATTATTTGTGATACTATTAAGCTTTCACAATGTATCTAAGTAAAGGGGGAGTTTAAAGTCATCTGTCTTGCTTTTTCATAATCAAGGAAACAATCGAAACACTAATTTACAAATCTAAAGCAAATATTAATCTGTGACTTCTATTTTGTTAAGGCCTCTCTTCAGCTAAAAGCTTTCCTTTTCTCACCTTTCCAAGACATTGCAAATTTGAGGTATTTGCTTGTAGAAGTCAAATGAGTACATACTGAATTCAAGCCCTGGAGATGTGTACTTTTCATTTTAACAAAATCATTTTTCTTCACGATTTCTAGGATCTGTAAATTAATTCAGAGAACCAGAAGGGGAATTCTTTTTACATTTCTACACTTCTGCCCAAGTCAACGTTTTACTCCAAAGTAATTTAACATTTGTGAACACAAATAATAATGTCTTGAGTACACAATTTTATTATGGATAAAATACTTGTTGTTTGACAGAGTGTTATCTAATAGAGAATGGGGTATTTTGCAAGAATTGCTAAGGATTATTTGAAATATTTTGAATAACCTTAAAATAAGGACATACTTAAAAAAAAAAAGTTATGTTTTTGTGAAGCTTATCGAGGCTGTTCTGGAACAGGTAATGCACTTCAAAAGTTATAATTTTCAGTGTTGAACACTTGTGTTATAGAAAATTACCTTCATTTTCTCCAAAGGAAAATTTAAAAGCCCAGATGTCATGGAGCAAGAAGTGTTTCTTTTCTTGTTTCTGACAATGACATCAAATATGTGGCATGGAATTGAAGACAGAAAATTATTCCAGACTATTAGTTAACGTATATGTCAGGTGTAAATATTTCTCCTACAATGTTTTAGTTATCTAAACACTGCTTTCTCATTCTGGACTTAAATATTGAATAATTGAATGCTTAAAGGCTGCTATAGTTTCAAGGGGGAAAAAAAGTGTATATATGTATATATCTCATGCATCCACCTTAAAGAAAAGAAGGAATCATTTACAAGGCTCAGTTCATTTTAGTAATTCTTTTGTTAACATCATTTGTTTTTACTTTGTATCTTGAGTACATCCAAAAATTTAATTTAAAGTTTCATAAACAGCTTGGGTACTGCCAGTGCTGCCTGCAAACTGAAAGAAACGTATTACTTAGCATAATTAACTTTAAATAAATGAAACACAATTGGATTTGCCTTATTGAGTTTACATAAAGCAGTTAAATTTACCTAAATCTTTGTAATTACAATATGGCACATTTTGAAGTACAGAAATTAAATCTGATTCACAGATGCCATTTATTTTAGATTTTGCATATTTATCGTTTAATCTATTCTTTTGAACTACTTTTCTAACAAAGTTGATTACATGCAGTTGAAGTTAATTAATGAAAAATAGCCCTCCCAAACAGATTCAAATAAAGAAATCCTTCTGTAAATTGACCATTTGATACTGAAATTAAATAAAGTAATCAAATAGCCTGACTCAGCCAGGTCGTAGGATAATTGTATTTGAAACACTAAGCAGATGCTCATAGAAACTAACACTGATTATCAGCTTCCTAATTAAAATGTATTTGTTCCCTGCTTTGATGGATATATCTCAGAGAAGATCATCTTGGTCCAGTAATAAGAACCAGATATTTCTATTCCATAGCTGTTGACTATAACCTTGTAATTGTATGAAAGGGATGCTCATTAAATATTGAGCAAACAAAAGTTCCAAAGATCCTTATTACTGTATAGAGTGTATATTCCGACTTTTAAAGCATGGCATGTATATCTGAGCAGCTGTGCTAAATGGAACCTGTGCAAAATTTAACCCTCACTCATCATGGGGGCATGTCAAGCATGATATCTCAAAATTTATTCACATAACTTGAAATGTGTTACGTTCTGCTTATTTCTTTCATTTTTCGTTCTTTTCATGTATATTTCATTATGTGACTTTTCCTGAAATTAAAATTCCGATTTTTATTGTCTTCTGAAAGCAGATCCTTCTATCTTTTAATTCTAGAATCCTATTCCATATTGAGCTTTACTTGTCAATGCAAAAAAATAAATTAAAATTCACCCTTTTCAGTTTAAGCACATAGATTTTTTGGGAGGCTCTGGCTGGAAATTATGGTATTTTGGAGAGTTAAAATGTTTCCTGAACTTGCAATATCACCTGAAAACTAATAGTAAGTAAATTACGTACACTGAACTCTACCAAACTATGCCGTCTGCATAGCCTTTCTAGGTGAAAAGGTTCACTTGAGTAAATCATGTAATGAATCACTTGAGGTTTTAGCTATTACTTATGCTTGGATTACATTCTTCTGATTGCCTACATTTGAGACATAACCTTTACTAAATTGCATGTAAGCATTTAGTATTTATTCACCTGGAAATACTGGGAAAATTGATTTAATATAAATTAACACCTGTTCTTCTGTTAAAGTATGTTTGGATTAGCATTGGATCAGCCACTATTTTGCCAGCAGCTGGTTAGTTATCTCACTCAAAGTCCAACTACAGTATCCTAAAACTTATTATTACTAATCAGCACCTTCACACAAAAGTTAGTAGAACATTATTTAATTGGCTTGAACAATTTGAACGACTTGAGTTTTATGAAATATATTTATTTTTGGCTGTTGGCATACATGGAAATTTTTGGAAATTGAAAAGAAGAGTAGTAAAGATAGTTAGCTGTGAGAAAACCTCTGTTTTACTGAAATGCCTAACATGAGGGCAAAAATATATCGATGAAGATAAGATTTAGGGAGTGGTGTTAAGAGTTGGACCTCTCTTCCACACAGCAAGAATTTTGTACAACCATACTCAAAAATCTACAATCTGACCTTCCTGAGCCAAAACATTATATAAAATTAGTCTGATTTGGAAATTTACGTTTGCTTAGAAATGCAAAGCTATTATATTTCATTGTTGTTGCCAACAGCACCAAGACTTAAAAGCCTGTCTTGTGTAAAGAGAGTACTACTGTGCAGCTGAAAGAAAGCAGAACTAGATCTTGCCAGAAAACCAGAACTGGTAGAGATCCTCTAAGGCTGCATAACAGGTCAGTTTGAATATAGAACAGAGATCATACTGTGGTACTTTAAAGGCATTCTTGAATCTTATTCAAGGAGACTTGATCATCAGCAAGAATTTTGGTGGCCTTACCTTGACCTTATTCTTCCCCTCTTTCTCATTTAATGTAAGGCCCCAGCATAAAATGTCCCACTGAGATAGAATCACATTAGTCATTGACAGGCATGCAGAAAAAATAGAGGGAGACAGTACCCTCTCTTTGTGTATCAAAGAGACAACATTGCACGACCTTTTTAGTCAAAGAGTATCAGTGCTATTACGGTAATGCAGTTGTCACGGAACTTGGCGCAGTGTCATGGAGACACCATCACAGACAGGGTCAGGATAGAAATTGGAGAACAAAAGTCTGCTGTCCTGTCCATTCTATTGTCAGACAGGCTTGCTTGTGTAAGAACGTATCTGCCCAAAGTTATTTGTAGATATTGCTGAAGGCCACACTGAAAACACAACACTAGCTACCTTTCTTTGCATTGAAGCTTGATTATAGTGAAACAACGGTATTTACAGGAACTAGAACCAATATAAAAATTAGCTAAAAAACTTGCCTGGCATAGTGTCTATGTTCAATTGTGTTACACAGTGCTTCATCTTGTTTAAAAAACCCAAGAAAAACCCAATCATTCAAAGTTTTGACATAGTTGTATATTAAACTAAATATTTTAAAATTCGTTAGAACATTTGTCTTTTCATTTTACCAAAGGGGAATGTGGTCTTATTTACTTTATTTACTTATTTTCATGTTAGTAGTGTCATATATTATGAAAAGTAGTTTATCTGTTATTAAAAAAAAACAAAAACAAAAGCAACCACCACAAGGCTACATGCAAACATGTGAATTAAATAGAATACTCAGATCCTTTTTCATTCTTCAGTTCACTTGATGCATCATCCATAAGCAAATAGCTTTGTGTCATCCTCTCCCTTCAAAAACTTAAATATCCAGATTGCCTGTAAGCTTGAAGTGCTTTGCAAATAATCACTATAAATTACTTATATTTAAAATCCTTAAAAATCAATTGAAGAGCCAGGGACAGATGCTAGAAATTTTAAGTGTATCCAACAAAGGGTATTACAAGCTTAACCGTGCTTTTAAGTACAAACCCTTTCTACTGCACTTGTGTTCAGAGCTACAGGCCCATATCTATTATTACTTCATGTAATTATGAAGTCATAAAGGTTTTAAATTGGCTAGTACCTCACAGTTCTGCTGCTGCTGTAGAAATTATTCTCAAATTATTTTCTTTTTTTTTCTTTTTTTATTTTAAGAATTTGACTATTAAAGGTATATGACAGCCTATTGTGACAGGGAGTGAAGCCTGAAAATGTATTTTTGCAGGACTGGGGACATTAAAACCAATTTTTAAATCATATCTGGAATTATTTTCACATAAGAATTTTCACTATATCTTAAAATGTTCCATACGGATAATACAGGCAGACTTAATGATTTGTATCCCTTTAGGTTTACAGTCTTAGAATAACATGAATTTCAAATAATCTTTGACAAAGAAATATGCTGTTAAACATTCTAACTGCCATCAGAATGAAAAAAGGAAGTAAACATGTGGACATGCTGATACTGATTTACCACAGCCTGATTCTTTATGGATGAACTGCTTTTATTCCAGTCTGATTGCTCTGTCATTCACTAGAGCCTATCTTGTCTGCTGCCATCATGCTTGGTCTTTGACATGAACAATAAGATTAGCACCAGCTCTGACTGTCACACCAGTCAGAGCCTAGAAAGATATCAGAGAGCTTGCTTTGGTACAATTAAAGTTAAAACCACACCTTTAAGTCTGTTCCTCTAGGCAATGATTCTCAGCCTAGGCCTAGAGCAGAATATTGATTTCCATTTCCAAAGGGAAACATCAGTGCTGTTTTGAAAGCGCATGGCTTAAATCTCTGAGATATGTAGATAAATTGCATGATTGATCTTATTAGGTGACTTCTATGATTTACATGTATAAAATGCATATTTTCTTTCAACATAATTGTATTTCAATTTACCAGTGTCTAGTTCTCCCTTTTTATGATTCATATAAACAAAAATTATGCAGAGTATTTTTGGAATTCCAAATTTTCATTTACCGTGGCAAGACTATCAGTAAATGCCTTCAGTTTCTTCCAAAACTTACACAAATATCTCCCTCGGGAGGGCAAAGTGAAGAATATGCAAATGCAGTAAAGGTAGAG
This sequence comes from Grantiella picta, assembly GCA_013397955.1. Classification (NCBI taxonomy): domain Eukaryota; kingdom Metazoa; phylum Chordata; class Aves; order Passeriformes; family Meliphagidae; genus Grantiella; species Grantiella picta. Next base: position 132,476 of record VZRM01005295.1, read on the forward strand.
GGCAGAAATGGGTGCATCCTTAGATGTCTTGAGAAAGTGATGTGGTGTTGAAAATTACATAGCTTAGACAATTGGCTCTCAAGCAGAGTACAAATGGAAAACAAACTGTTAAGCTGTACTGAATATCATAGTCTGACAACTTGTTTAATTCAAACTCCTATTTCAGATATTGCAAAATCTGCTTTTCAAAATATTATTCATTGGAATTTTGCATATGGAGGATTCAGTCTTTATCCAGTGAGAAAGAGTCAAATTAAATGTTGATTTTTAATGGTTCTAACATTGTTTTTGTTACTTAGATTAGAAACAACTAAATTAATTACTGGTGGTTGTGGATGCATCTTAAGATTTTGAAATTCTAGACCTTTTATGACAAATTTTTTCTTTTGTCTTGTTGTAGAGCCCTCAGTTTGACACAATTATGAAAAACAAACACTACAATAAAAATGTTTAATACTAACAAACCAATGATCATGGAAAGACAAAAAATTTGGTAAATTATAGATACACACCTTCAGAATTCTTACGCCAGCAAGGGGAATGCAGAACAAGCTCACTACCCTGGACTTCAGGTGGGCAGACTTTGGCCTCCTCAGGGATAAAGCTCTGGAGGGAAGAGGAGCCCAAGTTGGCTGTTTAATATTCAAAGATCACCTCCTCCAAGCTCAGGAGCGATGCATCCCAAAAAAGTGTAAATCATGCAAAAATGCCAAGAGGTCTGCATGGACAACCATGGTGTTACTGGCAAAACTCAAACACAAAAATGAAGCCTACAGAGGGTGGAAGAAAGGACAGGTAGCCTGGAAGGAATACAAAGAAATTTTCTGAAATCCAGGGGTCGGGTGAGGAAAGCCATAGCCAAAGCTGAAATAAATCTTGCCAGGGTGGTCGAGGGCCAAAAGAAATTCTTCTATAGGCACACTGATGACAAAAGGAAGACCAGGGAAAGTGTGGGCAATCTCTGGAAAGAAATGGGAAACCTGGTACTTGAGACATGGAGTAGGCTGACATATTCAAGAATAATTTTGCCTCAGTCTTCTCCAGCAAATGCTCCAGCCACACAATCCAAGTTGCAGAAGGCAAAGGTAGGTCCTGGGAGGATGTAGAACCTCTAGAGAACATAGGTTTGAGACTATCTAAGGAACCTGAAGGTACACATGTTCATGGGACCTGCTGACATGCATCCATATCCTGGGCAGTGCCAAAAGAACCGTGACCAGCAGGTAAAGGAAGATCATTCTACCCCTCTACTCTGTTCTTGTGAGACCCTAACCTGGAGTATTGCATCCAGCTCTGGGGTCCCCAGCACGAGAAAGACATGGATATGATGAAGCAAGTCCAGAGGAGGCCACAAAGTTGGTCAGTGGGCTGGAGTACCTCTCCTATGAAGACAGGACAAGGGAGTTGGGATTGTTCAGTTTGGAGAAAAGGAGGCTCAGAGGACACCTTGTATCATTCCTCCAGTTTTTAAAGGGGGCCTCCTTTCTCAAAGTGAAGTTTCTAATGATGCCGTTGTGCCTTCTTTCAAGTCCCTGTAGCTAATAATCAATTATATCTCAAACAGAACTTACAAACTTAATATCATCTGATATCTTACATTTTAAAAGGATGTACCTGGCTGATCAAAGTGGCCCCTCACAGCACAGAAAACTGATTTTTTAAAATGGTTCTCTTTGCCAACTTTCCTTTCATTTTGGTTTACAAATGTCCAAAGCTTACACATTTCTACTGCTTATCTCTGCAGCTTCAAATGAAAATTTTCAAAGCTGAAAACTCTCAATTTCTCTAACCTAAAGATTAAAGAAACCTTTTGGATTCCTTAGAAAAATATATCTTATACAGGAAGCTAGAAATATAGCATCAATCTTCTAATTTTATATATTGAGGGACTGAGGTTAGCTTGAATAAAAAAAAATGAAATTTTAATCCCATCTTTTAAAACATTAAAAAGTTCAGGAAAATTTAGAAAGCATCTTGAATCTTCAAATAAATTGCCATCAGTGTCATTTCTGAATAAAAATATATTCTTTTCTTCTTATTTAGCTTCATTGTCAGATCTTTTTTCCCTTCAAACCAAAGGATTGTTATTTATTGAGAGATTCAATGTACCAATTTGCTGCTTTTATATCTTGCTGCTATCTGTGTCTAGTTCTGCTGTTTCCAGAATAAAAATATGCAGAGATTACAAGTTTCCATTTAAATAATAAAATAAACAAGAGTAGACAGTAACAAAGGAGAAGTTAACACAAAGTGAGCCATCTTACTAGTACCTTCAAATAAAAGTGTAGATATTTCCAAAGATATTCTTTTTCCAACAGGTTAAAATGCTTTTCTCATTAATAAGAAAAGTGTTACCATTTGGCTACAAAATGAACCCTTGAGCTTGACTCAGTGTGATGTGCTAAGAAATTGCAATAATTATATATCACTGAGAGTTTTTTCTGAAAGCTTAGACTTCCAAATCCCACAAGTGGTACCTCATTTACAATCTGATATCCTCTAATTATAGTATAACTTGTCTTAAGAAACCTAACATTCCTGAGGCAGAGAAACTAGGCTTCATAAGAAACAACAACAAAAAAAAAAAATTTAGCCTTTGAGAATGAAAAAAAATCAATATTCAGGTTTTTCAAAACAAACTAAAGAATTGAAACCAGTATTTTACAAGAAAATGAGACTGATGGAAAGCTTTTAAGTGAAGAAATTTGACTCCATTTGGCTTGTTTCGTGCTTATCTAACAGCTTCTCATCTTTTCAGCATGGTACACGCATGTGACACCTGCGTCATGTAATCATGCCTCGTTCTCATGATGATCAGTTGTGGGTAATTAGCTGCTAGGCTGAATCCTCATGCATTGCTCTATTGTGACAGAGTGCAGGATGCAATATGTGAATTTGTAGAGGAGACCACGATCCAGGCTCTATATCACAGGCTTTAACTGTCTAAAAAATTATTTAGTTATGCTCTAAAGGTATATCATATGTACAATATTGGAAAATCTGAGCATGTTTCCCAGAGAGCTTTGGGATAGATATTTCTGCACTTTTACATAATAGATGTTATCATTAAAAAACTGTAATTATGATCCTTTTACCTTTTTCTCTTAATTCTTGAGAACTTGCTAATGCTGGCTGCACAGTGAAGCAGCTAGAACTGCTAAAACATCTAATCTCCCATCAAAATTCCTAATCCCCCACCCAAGCCCTTTCTGTTTGGAAAGCCCAGAGCAATTTCCCTAGCAGTGAATATGGTGAGATTTTGATCAGAAGGTTGCATTAGATACCATCTAGAATTCCCTTCCAGAATAAATTTTTTTAGATCCAGTGTTACAGCAATTGTTCTTTTCATGTGTTTTGATTAATAGAATTTTTCTGGAGTGATAAAATATGGGTAACAGGAGAAAGAAACCATCCTTCTCTGCTTCTCCCATCCAAGATGTGTCAGCTAAGACACCACGGTCATCCTTGTCTTGCTCTGTGATTGGCAAAGAGTGACAGGACATTACAAAGCATCTATCTGCTTATCTATCTATCTATCTACTTAATAAAGACACAACATATGATGATGAAGTTCCTATATCAAATCTCCTATTTGGTGGCAAAATTTAAGAGAACTGGAGATTTCTGCTGTGCGACCAGTTGTCAAAATATGGGACTGTTGCAGAGAAGAATAGATTTAGACAAAAAACATTTCTGTTGAGATCTATTTTTCAATCTCTACCATAACTGCACTGAGGGAAAAAATAAAACCCAACTTATAAAGAGCATGAGGCTGTGAAGACCCCAGCTGCAATGGAACATCATAGAGCAGCACTGAAATGATAGTGGTTTTATGTGAGGGAAATTTGGTCTTTGTGTACACTAGCATCCTAAATATACACTCTATACTCAGGGGATTCAGCAATGGAAACTGAGTTTTCGTCCCTACTTAACCACTGTTGTTCCCATTTCTCCAGGTTCTTTCTACAGAGCATATTTACTGTTTGGTTCAAAGAAGCTCTTGGATAACAGAACTATAAGAATACTCAGCAGGATATTTGCCAAAAAAAAAAAAATTACCAGTTTCTTTTCTTACAAAATTACATATTTAGCAGATGGAAGAAATTCAGCAGATGTTTGCTTATATAGGTATGTTGATTTTTGAAGGACATAAAAATTTTTAATCTGCTGCATGCAATATGCTTTGAAAGTCAGTAATTCTGGAGTACTTTGAATTTAGGAAAGAAATGTCTTCTATGGCTAGTACTTCCAAGCTGAGCATGTCTTTAAAAAACAGGTCCTATTTTGTTTCCAAGACTCACTTCCCCGTTAATGTGTATTTTAGTATATCTAGTTGTTTTGTGAAGAAGGAAAGGCAAATTTTGAAGCATAGATTGATCAAACAGTTACTGAACAAATGCGATTGATTAACTTTATGGAAGGTCACCAAGCATTTGTCAGTGTAGCATCTGCAAATCATATTCAACAATTGCCTAAATTAAGCACAACCTTATATCTAGTACAGCGTATGCAGTAATGGATGGGACAATGTAAAGGAAAAGCCTCAGCAATTGAACAGATATGTGCAATATTTTACTTATCTAAAAAGAAGGGAAGACTAAAGGGGCAAGGAAAAATGTCAAATTATAAATTATCACACGTTTAGAAGAAATAGCTTCTGAAAATCTCTTGAGTTTAGCATACCAAATATTACATGGTGCTAGCAAATTGTGTGCATCAGTAGAATTATTAAATATATCTACAGTAGAATTATTAAATATATCTACAACACACGAATGCATACAAATCAGAAATCATTCACTCCAGTGGAATTTATATACTGTGAACATTACTGTAATTACTTTGAAATTGACCATTTGTAGTCTATATTTCTTAGTTTTAAATACGCAATATATGTGGCAATCTACACTTCTAATGTACCATAAATAATGGCATACTTTAGTTAACAAAGTACCACAGTCATGCAATGTTAAATGTCTAATCCAAATTTTCTCATTTATTTTCAAGTGCTCTGTATTATATTTTGAAGAATTAAAACTTTTATGTAGGGTTGCATTGAGTAACTATTTAGGTAAACAGCATTCAATGTAACCAATGGTTGAATAAGAAATCAAAGACACATACAAAATTTTATGCAAGATATTTGGAATTTTTTCCCAAATTAATAAAAAAATTTGCTACCTCTGGGAAAAAAGATTAATCCAGTGAGAGAATTTGATCCTAAGAGACAAATTTTCAAACAGCTTTCAGGGTGTGGCTGCATGAAATTGGAAATGCATCTGAATAATTAAGCAAATTTGAAGAGGCACAATTGATATTGTGGTCATGGATGCAAAAGATTGAATGAATTTTTCATACTTCATTGAATTTGCAAAATATTAGAAAAAAAAATTGGGTTAGTCTATGATCTCACCTTTTCCCACACTTAAGACAGATCTCCCACAAAAACTAAAATATATCAGCAGAAATCTTCTGTGGAAAAAGAAGTTCAAGGTTCTCAGGGCCAGATGGAGAGGTTTTTGACTAGAAGAATATAATTTCCTGTTTTTTAATGGATTCTGGTAAAATTTATGAAAAGGGAAAAATAATGAAAACTCCATCTTACGTTAAACTTTATAATATGATTGTTGTTCGCACCATGACATCACTGACTTAAATCCAGTCATGGACTTCATGGGTTTTAGTTCTTTAAAAATGGAGTAAGAAATAAGTCTTTGTCTCAAAGACCATGTTGTCTAAGTCAAAAAATACCTAAGGTTGTAGACAGATGGCACAACGCCAATAAAAAGCAATTTGTTTCTTTCTTGGTCATGGAATGACAACCTCCTAACACTGCCATCTTGAGTGTTTTTCAACATCCAGAGCAACAACAAGAGAGATTTTGAAGGACAGTTGGAAAGACCTGATGGGGTCCCGGACCCCAAGCTCAGTTCGAGATCGGGTTAGCTGCTCAGTCAGAGCCCCACCGGGGCAGCCCGCTCTCGGGGACGGGCGAGGCGGCCGGGAATGGCGAAACTCTCGAGGAAACCGTGCAAACCAGAGATCGGTAACGGAGACAAGAGATGCAGGCAGTCGCATTGGCGGTCCAGGAGGTTTATTAGAAGGGTGAGGGGAGATGGAGGGGGGACGGGACGGGACTGGATCGGCGACCCGAAAAGGGGGTTCTGCATTGTGCGGTGGTTTTTAAAGTGAGGGAAAAAGGGAGGGGGGAAACCGAAAGGGCCAACGGGGTACATAGAATTCTGGATTGACAATAACTTGCTCTTATGAGGGAACAAGGGGCGAGGGTACAGAACCTTGCATTTTCCAATCAGAGAACACAGCATTGGCAGACAAAGGAGAACTTTCAAGAATTTATATGTAATGTGGGAGGGAAGACAAGCAGGGCCAATAGCTTCACTCCAAGGCTCTCTGGGAGCACCCCCTTTAGTTAGGGCTGCTTTACTCCCAAGACTCGTCCCGCGGGGCACTGCCACTGTGCAGTGGGCTAGGGATGCTCAGCTGAGCCAGGGCCACAGCAACAAAGACCTTTGTCCACTTTTACACATCACTGTTCTTTGACCATGACAGATGTGTGGTTTGCCATGTTTGAAATAATGAAGACATTGCTTGTAAGTTGAATCCTAAGATTCAGCTTTAGTATACCTATGATCCAGATAGTTTTAATGATATCCATGAAACGATAACTAACAAATTTGCAGACTCTCAAATTCTTTGTAGGAACCTTAGATTCCTTATTTGGAATCTACACGCACTTAACTTTCCTATGAAGCAACATAACTGTTGTTTATCTGTGTCTTATTTTTGCCTTATCTACTCATAAAAGTAGTAAAAATGCTACACAAATATTTGACAACCTGGTTTTCCTAAATGCATGGGAAAGTGCCTATTATTAAATCACAGAATTATTAGATTGAATATGCACATTTACCTATGCTTTCATGTTTTCAAAGCCTGGTGTTTAGCAATGCCAGCGTAGTATTTATGTAGCAGTAGTCATGAAGATTTTATAACATATTTATATAGAAGGATTCTCTAGTTCTGTCTATTTTTTATTTTACCTGAAATGTTTACTTGTACCAGGTCTTTGCAAAAGAGTAGAATTATGATAATATAATTGCCCTTTACAAAGGATCAAGTCCTGTTTTGCAGAACTACATCAAAGTAAGTACATATGTTTCTCCACCCTCTATTTTGCAAGAGTCCTTAAAGAATTCTAGTAGGCATAAGTCACCTTCCAAAAGTCATTACTAGTTTCTCCCTAATGTATTAGGTTTGTCTAGGTTGTTTATGACTCCTCCATTAATGGATTTTTTTGTTTTGTTTTGTGTGAGAACAGTTTTTCCTAACACCAGGATAAAGCATGTCAGGCAGTAATTTCTTGGATCATCTTTAGCACCTCTTTAAAAAGAAGTACAATGTTGTCAGCTCTCTCGCTCTCTAGTTTAATAGCTATTTAATGATGAAAGGTCTAATCCTGATTCCTCTGTCTGGTTGAAGACTCATTAAATTTTGTGGGAGCAGAATACAATTTTAAATGCATAGTTTCCCAACCATCACTGCTCATTTTTCATTGGATTTCATTGGGATTCTTGGACAAATGCCATAGGTGATTGGTGACTTATTTGGTGATTTATTTTAACTTAATTTCTCACATTGGAACTTTTCCTTTGCTTAGCTATTTGCACTTAGTTGCTGATAAAGTCTCATATTTTCAACAGTACATGAGCTAAATTATGTGGGCTCACCTCTACGAGCTTCAGTTACACAATGGATGATACTTATTGCTTGGCAAGGACCCTCCATTAGCAAAATTTGCCCCAAATAATGAATTTGCAGAGTGCACCAAATTCAGTTCTTAAGGAATATTAACAGCTTTCAAACCTTGGAAATTTCTCCTTGTGTATTACAGAATATTTTTAAAGTTAAAATTATTCTTCTCATCACATGACATCTCAGTCAAATATGAGTCATTAGGTATTATGATCCAGTTATAAGAGATGCCTCTTCCTAAATTAAAGTACAAACAAGATCATATGCTAAAGTCAATACTACAAATTTTATTTAGCAGTAAATGTGGCATAGGAAGATAGAAAGGAATAGGAAGAGAGGGAAGGGAAAAGGAAGAGAAAAAAAATGAGAGAGAGATTAAGGAAAAGATGTGTCACCAACATGTGGACTTGTGCAGCATCCCTCTGGTCCTTCTTCACCCTGTTCTTGGAGTTGTGGTCCCAGAGTTGCTCTTCTGGAGATATCATTTTTATACAGTCCAAACCCTGGGTGTCCATGGGACATAGATGCCATGCCCATAACTTGAGGTGGCATGTTATCAGCATTTGCTTCCTTTCCCTCAGTTGGCCGTGGTGGGAATTTTTTGTCTGGATGTTTCACCCAGATCTGCCTCACCAGGCCTGGAATTAGCATCTTTCTGTTGTTGCCATCAGCATTTAACACAAGTTCTGTTGTGGTGGCTTATTTTATGAGAATTTCCTTCTTTGATAGTTTTGAGACATGCGACTGCATTCTTTAAGTCTGCATAACTAGGTGCAGGTTATACTGCTGAATACATGAACTCCAGATAATGATTTGTACTTTCAAAATCAGACAAAGAAATCTATTCTGTGTTCCTATAGCACGGTACTTTATATAAAATTCTTTAGGCTTTATCTCATGCCTTTTTTTATTGTTAAGTTGCAGTTGCCATTCTGTATTTATGTGGGTGCTTTTTGCATTTTTTGGTTTGCTTTTTGGCTTTATAAATAATATGAAGGCTCTGCTGTGGCCCACATGATTGCTACAGCATTACCAGAAGAAACTGAATATATGTTACTTTTGTAGAATAGGAAAATGTAAGTAATTTCAGCCAGTGGCCTGTTGGATGAGAAGTGTCACCTGAATACAATCTAGGCTTTGTTTTGAAGTCAATGAGATGGTGCATCCCAAAAGAAAACTTCACACTTAACTAGAATTCATTCAATGTAGTCAATTCAATGTAGTCATCTAGTAGTGATGTCAAAATGTATTACTTGATAGTGTTGATATAGCCATTTTTGAGGAGTTGAGCAGATTTTAAAGGCTGGCTGGATTGAAAGTGTGCTAGATACAGTCCAGTGAAAGTAGAAATACAGAAGTTTTATTTTTAAGGGAATGTGTCAAGTAATATATGCCCCATCCCTGGAAGTGTTCAAGGCAGTGAAAGGTGTTCCTGCCCATCGCAGGGGGCTGCAAATAGATGATTTTAAAGTCCTTTCAGATTCAAACCATTCTAAGATTCTATGATTAGAGAGGATCAATTGCTGAAAGCAAACCCACACAACAACAGTCAGAGTTATGTCACTGGCAGGGAACAAAGACGACATTATGCTTGGCATTGGATCATGAAGTCATGCTGGAAGCCCTGTAAACACAGCCACCACCCTAAAGCATTACAGAATTTGTCCAACTGCACCCACAAGGAATTCTCTATTTAAATACTTATTTCACATCTTCTTACAAATTACTGAATCCCATAAACATAATAATAGTAACAACAACAATANTAAGATTAATGTGGATGTCAACTCTTAATAATTGATGTCGATACACAGTTAATTCCATGAGCTGTTTTTGTGTTAAAACTACAGAAACTGTGATGACTTTGATGAAGTTACTTTAGTTGCTTTAGAATTAAACAACCTGAATTGGTAGAGGTGTAGGTACTTTCCCAAGTCTGTCACAGATTTCCTTTACAACTCTGAGCAGCACACAGAGGGTAATACTATGTAGTCCTTGCTGATGAACTTACAAACCATCTTCTTAGAGGGTTTTTAATAGTGCTTCTCAGGCAAGTAGCTACTCCTGGGATTTCACGATATATTCCTTTATCTCGCTTAGTCTCATCTTTCCTTTGAAAAATGGAAGCTGTAATGCTGCTGTGAACAATAAAATCCTCAAAGAAACATTTGGGAGTTTCCAGACAGTAGTTTAAGTTTGCATTTGCATCAAAGACAGAAGCTTATTTTGTGCTGTTTTATGCATATTTAAACAAAAAGTTTGNCACCAAGCAGAATGATTTACATCTGGCCAAATCCAGTATAATATTTTAGAAGACCCACTGAAAAGGTTTAGGAACTAGAGAAACTATTTCCTGCAATAATGAGCAAGAAGTAAAGCAAAATCAAAGAGTTATTAAGACCAGAATCTAGGAAGATTACTATTCTTGATATGTGTGTGTATATATATATA
>VZRM01005295.1:142883-166343 GCA_013397955.1 Grantiella picta
TTTTAATAGTGCTTCTCAGGCAAGTAGCTACTCCTGGGATTTCACGATATATTCCTTTATCTCGCTTAGTCTCATCTTTCCTTTGAAAAATGGAAGCTGTAATGCTGCTGTGAACAATAAAATCCTCAAAGAAACATTTGGGAGTTTCCAGACAGTAGTTTAAGTTTGCATTTGCATCAAAGACAGAAGCTTATTTTGTGCTGTTTTATGCATATTTAAACAAAAAGTTTGGCTTTATCCTGAAATCTTAAAATTTAAAAGTGGATAAAACTGGTGCATACACCTTACTGAAGAAATAACAAATTGTCTAATAAGCAGAGGGCATTGTACTGTCACTGCAGAGCCTTTCATCTCAGCAGCTGCGAATGCATGTGCAACTCTTTTAAACCACCTTGCACTTAGTACTGAGGAAAAATATTAAGGAAGTTAAGGAAAAAATATGTAGTGGCCTTGTATGTTTTTAAAGGGAGATAAGGCAGTCACATGGAAAGTGTGAAGGCATGAAATCAAACTAAAGCTGTGTAATTGCAGCAATATCAGCACTTGTCAACAGCTTAATAATGTATGTGAGTGAAAAGGTAGAAAATATGAGCCGAACAAGGAATGATAATCTTGTAAACAGCTATTTCTGACAAAATTCTGTTAAAATAAATGTATTTTCATAAACTGTATGCTTTGTATTACTTTCCAAGTTAACATTAAAAATTTACCTTGGACTTTCAGTAGATTGATGTATTTTTGTGGTTTAATAACTTTTCACCAGTATTTTCTGATGGAGGATGAGAACTGAATGAAAAGCTCAAATGAACTCAGTAACACAGTTTCTGCTGTTTTCATGACTACTGAAGAAATACTTATCCACTTACAAACAATAAAATAAAATTGGCTTCTTTAGCCATTCTCTGCTAGACATCTGTATTTTCAACTTAATCTAATTTGCATACATTATTTTTATCTTTTATACACAGCAGCCAAGCAACAGCACTGGGGAAGTCAATCTAAAAGCCTTTTATTACACTACAGCTTAATTTCTTATTTACTACACTTGCTAAATTATATTTTTGAACAAAACTGGCAGCTACTCTCTCAATTCACCAGAATGTTGTATGTTTTAATGATTGAAGCTGGAAACAGCTAGAAGCTATTGTTTTAAACATAACCTTAACTTTGTTTGCATTATAAGTAAATGGATATGCTGACTACTAACTGAACAAGACTGAAGATGGTAGGTAATAACAAGATACTGACATGAACACCCTGAAGACAAATAGTCAAAGAAGACAAGTCCTAAGAAATTACTTCAAGAAAATGTAGACCCAAAATATTTATTTAGTGAATTATTGTCTACTGACAGTTGAGATGTTATGGATAGTCAAGCTGATTCGAGTTTGCAGGAGCCAGAAATTAAAAATAATCACTGCAGGTAACCGAGTAACCCCAGTATGCTCATCATGTAGGCACAGTGCAGAGACGTATATCCTTTCCTTGTTATCTATTACTATTCTGGTATAATTTGGTTATTATACTGTGGGCTACTGAAGAAACAGAGTTTGGTGAAGATCTCAGAATTGTTTATGAAGTGTGAAATTAAGAATACTGGAAAAAACCCCCAAAACCCAGAGATAGACTTCAGTCTGACAGTGTTGACTTCTCTAAGTGACTGGCATATGTCAGATAGGCTCAAGGATGCATCTTGATTCTTTGTAACTATTGCATTCCACAATCAAGAAAAACAATCTGACTTGCTGTCACTATGTTTAACTGTAAATATAATGAAGAGAAAAAAAAGTGGTGGCCTGGTCCTCTGGGAGTTAGTTTGTCTTTAACCTGCTGGATCTTGTACATTGCTGATGATTCATTTACTGATGTAACTGTTACAACTTCAATATGTTCTGGAATTATTGAGCCCTCTCCATAAAATATAAGGCTGAGTATCTTGCTGAAAACTATTGCAATTAAAATAATGCTAAATATTTGTTTATTTTTTTTAATGTTTTTATAGAGTACCTTTTGGTTGATATTTGTATTAACCAAAACGCACATATTGATTATAATATTTCTAATGGCCTCCTCTTCATCTCCATATGGAAGCTTTCTCAAAACTAGGCTCCTGTATTTCTACAAGCCATGATTATAGTTTTATTTTTCATGGTCAGTGTTCCAACGCAGAATTATGGCTCAGAGCTAGGAGGCTGGTGAGAAAACTTTCTTCAGTTTGCACAATTTGTAATTTATAAACTTTAATAATTCTAATGATGGTGACTTTTATTAGTACCAGCTCTTAAGCATTTAACTTGTTAAATAGACAATAATAAAAATCCAAAGTAAGCAGTCTGGCGACTACTGTCATCTAGATGAAGACATCAATACTGTAATTATCTACATCTGAACTAGCCATCCCCATTCATATGACAGTTAATGTGGAGAAAGAAGCACTTTTTGGGTGTGATTAATCTGATCTGTTGTATGTCTGATTTAGAATAAAATAAATTACTCTCTAGAAAGTGTTTAGTCTTTCCAATTTGCTCTAAATGGAATTTAGGATGACTAGCTGAAGAATCAGTATCTATTCTTGGTGGGTGAATTCTATCATGAGTGTTTGTCGCTAAGAAAGGAAGATGCATATTATGAGAATAGACATAAGAGTGACCATTCTTCATTCATACAAAACATTTAGGGAAAGAATACAGAAAATATTTCTTTCCTAATTTTCTTTGCAAATATGCTAACTTGAATTCTTCATTAATTGATTTTCGAAAAACTTATATGAATCTTAGAAATTACGGAAATGAAAAACATAATAAAAGGATATCTACCTATTTTTTGAATTGCTGAATTCTTTCATGATCATTTACTCTTTAAATTTTTGTTTATTTAGTCCATGAGTCCTGCTGCAATGCTCTCCTAGAACAAGATTTTGGTAATTAGAAGCCTTCTTCCAATTTCCAGTGCTTCAATTTATCCCCAGTTTTTTAGTTATCTTTGTGTATTGCATAACATCAAAAAGAGACACAGATATCTGAGATGTCATTACAAAAAAATAGTTCACAGTTGTAAAATAAGATGTTATTGAAATTTTGATCATCTATTTTAAACTAGAACCTCAAATTTGAAAACAGTCTCTACAAAGTTCTTAGCTGATGTTTGTGGTATGTGGTTTAGAAGGGAGATTTCTAATTGTACCAAATTTAGCCTGTCAAAATCTTCAGGTTTTACAACCATCTAAAATGAATGTTCCTTTTACAATATTAACTCTTATAATGAATAAAACATTTAACATGTACTGCTCCATTACCACTGATTTTTCCTTTCTTTGGAACATTTGTAGCACTGAGTCTGTAGTAACACATCAGTTATTCAGTTTTTAAATATTAAAAGAGAAATAATATAATATAATTGTAGACTGACAGGACTGGCACATACCGAAAAAAAATCATGCAGCAGAAGAATATTTTGGATGCCATTCAAGATACTTAGAATTTCTGAACAAGACGAAAAAATACTGTGTATGAATACAGTGGCTGTATAGGAAAGCCCAATCCATATGTAGATGTAGGGATAACATTTCGGGAGATAGCTATAAAAATTATCTTTAGTGTTCGAAGCTGTAGAAACTCTTGGATTTGTTCACAGACTAGATTTCCCATGACAATTCTGACATTTCCCTATGCATCACAACATATGAGAAGTAAAAATTAAGGCGTTATATATAGGTGTTAAACGTCTCAGAAGTGGTTTTGTGGTTAATTCCTCAGAATTTAAATACAGATTATCTTTGTCCCAGGCTAGAGATAATTGATTTGCTGATTTAGTAACTGTACTACTAGTGTCATGGAGGTATAAAAACCATCAGGCTGTAATTCTCAGAGACCGAAATATCAAGAATAAGATATATGTTCATGTAACTAGGGTTGAGCACAATAATTCAGAATGGATCTCAGTATTTGGTCCAAAAAGGGGAATTAAATGAATCAACACTCTTTTCTGTGAAAATATATGTGTACAAGAACTTTAACAAATCTGATTTAGTCACAGTTTGACTAGCTCATTATATTTGCTTCACTACCGACTTTTGATTTACATAAATGTTCACTACAGTTTTAATTGCATTTTCCTTCATGTTACATTTTACTGCTACAATCTATGGCTGTAATTGAAAAGGACTTAATTTTTAATCAGGGCTGTTTTATGTAGAAAATTATGTATCACTTTAATGTGACAGAAATTTGCTGTGTTGGATAGAACTCCTGAAATGTAAATGCAAAGATTGCATCTATAAAGTATTGGACTGGCAACCAGTATGGCTATAGACAAATGTACAGACAGTCCTCTTTGGCTGATTAAGAAATGCTTGCTGAAAAGATTTTAGCCCCAGATTTTAAACTGAAAGTTAGGTCATTGCTCTACCAGGCAAGCAAATTTAGAAATACTTAAAATAGTTTTTTACCTCTATATAGTTTGTCTAAATGGTGCCTTATGGGGCAATCCCCAAACTCCCACTGGACAATGGAATTGCAGTGATTTTCTGCATTGTAAATAACTGCATTGGAGTAACCTAAAACTAGAACTGTTCATAGGTTGACACAGAATATTCTTTTTTTCCAGAAGTGGCTCCGAGGGATTCAGCGGTCAGTGCCTTCTTCCTCCATTCTGGACAGCCCCTCTTGCACTCAGGAAAACACATTTGAATCTCTGACAGTGCTCTGAATTATTTTTGTTTGTATAGAATACACTTTCACAAAGAAATCTTTGGGAGTTCATTGATAAAATTAACATTTTAACTTTACATCTACATTCAATATAATGTATTATTAATATTCCACTTGAAAGTTATTGAGTTTACTAATGTTCAGTCTTAGTCAAGATTGGGTCAACACATCTTCCTTTTGATGCACTTCCTTTTTGTGTAATAGAAACATTTATTTTATAGTTTTGTAATAATTCTTTGGGTCCAAATGAGCCATTTTTAATCTAAAACACCTTCATAGTGCTTTGAAGAAGCAGCCAAAAGCTGCAGCAGAACTACCCAATACAGAATGTAGCTTTGTTACTGCTTAAAACTATTCCAATGTACTGCATATGACCATTGAAATAGGGAAAGAAATAATTTGTTGTTGTCTGAAACTACTGCTTAAGAGTTTATAGAGCATCTGCAGTGAAATATAACTGCACAGAATACAGTTTCATTTCTTTTCCTACTAATGAAATGCATTCTTTACTCTTTTGGCCTTGTATTCTGCATACTAGCCTGATGTGTGAAAAAAGCCGAGAGGAACAGCAAGAATGTCCTTAAACAGATGTAATAGCTCAGACACTCTAGGCTGTCTAATATTTCAACTTTTAGGTGAAAAGTTAAAACTCTGGAGAATCTACTAGCACTCACGTTCAGTCCCTCCACTACTCATTGTCTCCAGAACAAAACCCAACTCTTCACACTTCAAATCCAAAAAGAGAAGTTTCATTATAAAGACTGCAAGGCAGGCAGATGTGGTATCATTTAGGATGAGAAAATGAGAGGTAGAAAGATTTGGTAGTGACTGACCTCAGCAAACTGAACAAATTGCATGTTGTGACCCCTCTCTACTTTAGCTGAGGAGAAGAATGAAAAAACACCCTTTTGTATAGACTTTTTTCCTATAAACAACCTCAGAGTCCTTCCCTTTAAGATGGAAGTAGCCAACATTGGTTATAGGTACTAGCAGCTATCTCTCAGATATTCAAATTTCAGATGTCTACAGAACTCATGTAAGTAACAGGTATATTGACCTGCTTCAACACCCTTGAGCAGCAAGGAGAGCTGAAGATTTTACTGAACAGACCTGACAACAGAATGCTGGAATTCTCTGGATGAGTTAAAGTCATAGATGTATTTATCCCTCATTGATTTCTTTTCCATATCTAGTGTGAATGAAAAAGTTATTCTATGTGAAGTTAGCATTATATTTACTTGGACATATATGCAGAGTATATATTTTTGTTTATGTACATTTCAGCTGCAGAAAGCAGTTAAGGAGTTTGCAAATGATCACAAAAACCACAAAAGTCATGGAATATCTTTATTTTCTAGTCATAGAAGCTCAGTAAGATGTGAAAGTTTTGAAGTATATGAATATTCATGTCATAGGAAGTTTTCCAATGTAAAGATAATCATCCTTTGTCTCAAACAATCAAAACATACTGAACAAACAACTCAAGAAACAAAAGCAAACATATCTCTCCAGGTCAAATTAAAAAAAAAAAAAGTCTCATTTTTATTTCAATATGCAATCACTCCCTCCTATCTTCTTGTATACACATATATGTCTTTGGTATAATTGTGTAAGCATTTATATGTGATTAAACCAACTAATTACTTTGCTCAATATTTTTACATTCCTGAAGGTTATAATTACTAAACAGAAAGAAATATAAATACCTTCCAAATGGAGTCATCAGTGATCCACAAATAAATTAGTACAATTCAGCAGTTCATGATTACACCGGCGACAAACAAAAACCAGGCAACAGAATATTAAATCAAAGTTTAATGTTGAACTCACTGAAAGTATTGCTAAGCTGTTATTATTTGGGGATAAAAAAAAAGAGTTAGGTATAGGCATAACATCAGCAGTTTCCACGAGTTGAATGCTGTGTGTTTTCTGTGTATATACAGGCAGTAGTAGCATCCCACAGTTTGTGCCTGAAGAGGTTCTTTCCAAGCTTTACGCAAATCCCCTGACCCTGCAACACTGCACATTCTTCAAACAGACACCTACCTTCAAAAGTGACAGCAAACAATAATGTAACAAATGAGCCTGCAGTCTGCACATGTGCAACATACTTTACCAAGAATATTTGGATGTGATAGAATTAAACTGACCTCTGTGACAAGGACACCTTAATCAAAAGAGTTGGAATCAAAGGGTATGTGGAGAGAGGGAGTGCAATCCTGATGGGTCCTGAGCTCTACCTTAGCTGCCTGTTGGGTTAGGACATTTAATCATTCTGTCAACGTTTGCTATGTATCTCTTTACTCTGATACTCACATCTTCTTGACTGGAAGAATGCTGGAATGTTTTCCATTTTGCTTACGTAAAGGAGAGGCAAAAACTGATTGGAGGATTATTTTATAATCTTCTATGATTAGCCTTGTGTGAGGCTGTACAAAACTTTAATGAATATTGATATTGGAATTGATAATACTATGTTAAACTTTGCTTTCACATACCACAAAGTTTAACCTGCCTTAGGTTGTTGTGGAATTTTTATTTTCTTCTTTTATAATGGGAATATAAATTTTGAACCTCTTATGTGTTTTTTTTAATGAAAAAATTATTGAGAAAACCAATAATCAAACATTTCCCACTGGTCTGGCCATTGCAGGTAATGTAGAAATTCATTATTTCCTTCTTGCTTTTCCATGAATATAGTCAACACCCTGTGAAAGCTTCATGATTTCTTAATTGCAGCAACAAAATTTTAGAAAGTACTACAGGGTACTCTTTCTATTTGTCCTGACACACTTTTGGCAGCACATATTTAAATTAAACGGGGGAAAAAAAGTACTCGCATAAGTATATGAAATCATCAACTGGTGGAAACACATAGTTCTTACAAACAAGCATTTAAGGATTGGCCTTGATGACTGAGGCCCTATGAAATAGCTTATGTTTACATTTTTAGTGGTTTTCTGAAGTGATAGAGTAATTCAGTTAGCACATCTTTGACATTTTGTTTGTGGTGAGCTTTCAAGATAAATTTTTACAATGAACATGCAATTTAAACTGTATAGTTAATGTGCAGCTGGACTAGTTTTGAGATTATTGCCCAGAGTCAGAAAGGGAAGAACAGGTATCAGAATTGTGCTCCAGTTCTGACTGCTAGGTTGCTCTGCGACTTTATGAAGTTCCCGTGGATTTGCACCATCAAAGCCCTATTGACAAGGCATACAGCACCCAAAAAAGACTGTGTTTTTTCCTTTGTTGGAGTAAAAGTCACATTGATAAGCAGTTTGGTACTTCAGCTTTCTATCATATAGATAGTCTGCAGTTTAATATTGTTACTTTAAATAATTTAAAGCTGTTCCAAGACATTATTTGATCTTATTCCCTGCTTTTACTTCCTATTCTTTTCTATCATATGTCATCTCATAAAATTACATGAACTGTATGTTTTCTCTAAATCTTGTTCACCTATTTAGTGATGAAACAGAGTTGTTAAAGGGATCTACATGCCCACAAAAATGTTGCATAAATGTAGTCCATTTTGCAGACAGACATTTGAAAGTAAAACCGAAGCCTTCAAAATCAATATATTCCCTCAACAAAGTGAAAATATTTTCTTAAAACAATTTAATATTTTTTGTTCTTTTTGATTTTTAGTTACCGAGTTATCACTACTCAGCTAAGTCGTGATATCTTGCTATTCTTTGTAATAATGGATATCTTGCTATTCTTTGTAATAATGCAAGCCAAATATTTGTATTAAAAGACAAATTTGTCATGTTCTCTGTTGAGCCCAGATGTATGGATTCAAAAAAGAAAACCATCAATTTTTCACACCAAAAATAATGCTATGATAATTCTTAGCAAATAACTGTGATTCAGAGATGCTATAAATACCAAATATTATAAATAGCAAATGCAAAAAGACAGGTCCGCATGTGATTAACTTGCTGAATAAACAGACTTGCTTAATTATTTGTCTTGTAGAAAGGACAAAACTGTTTCTAACAGTTCAAATATAAATTTTAGATTTAATTTATGTTTTTTAGTTAATTTTGATGGCACTTTTTTTAGCATTATGGCATTTGTATGGAAACAAATCCTAAAGAAGAATAGCAGTATGGGTAATAAAGATGAAGAAAAAAAAATATACTGAGAGATTCTGCTGATGGGTAAGATTGTGCCCACTGTCACGGCCTTGACATCCTAGCTACCTTGAAAGTTTTTCTCTTGAAAGATTCTTCTGGAGAAGGAAAAGTAAAAATAATGGTAGAAACATTAAGGAAAGCAATTTCATTTGAGGAGTGTTTCTAAAACTCTTGTTTAGATTCAGTTCAATTTAGTGTTTCCCATTAGCAGCTGCTAAATGCCTCCCATGTGTCAAAGTATTTGGATTTAATTTAATTTGAATGTCTATCTCCCTGCAATAATTAAATGAATAGCAAGTCAACTTAAAGGAACATTGTGTAGTAGACAAAAATCACAAAAGAAGTTGAATTGCATTAAATAAATTGTAATATTGATCAACATAAGCCAGTATTGAGTTTAGTATTGGACTCCATGACTCATTTGTTTAACTTTCTTTATTTGAACTTTAAATAGATTGTAAAGGATTGGGAAAATTAAAATTCCATTGAGGAATTTTAGTTTGAGAAAATAGTTTGTTTCTTGTTTATTTTGGTACTGTAAACTTTACTTCAACATTACGTCATCAACTCTTGGAATTATCTTCCTTTGGAAACTGTGTACTAGTATTCTAGAGTGTGCATAGATAAAAATTTTAATACAAGTCACGAATTCCTTCTAGAAGAGGAATAGAAGTCCACGAGTAAAGTGAACTTGCTGAGATTACTGGTTTTGTTGTTATAAAGATCATCCTTGTGATGCTGATGATCACATGATGATGATGATACCTTCATCATCAGATCATCATCTGAATGGCAGAGATCAGAGGGTTGTGATCAGTGGAGTAGAATCCAGTTGGAGGCCTGTAGTCAGTGACATTCCCCAGGGATCACAGCTGGCTCCAGTCTTATCTAACCTATTTGTCAGCAACTTGGATGAAGAGATAAAATGTACCTAAGCAAGTTTGCTGATGATGTGTAACTGCAGGGAGTGGCTGATGTACCTGAAGGCTGTGCTGCCATTCAGTGGGACCTTGATAGGCTGGATGAGTGGGTGAAGAGAAAACTATTGACGTTCAATGAAGGTAAGTGTAGAGTCCTGCATCTGAGGATGAATAACTCCAAGTACCAGCACAGGGGCTGACATATTGCACACAGCTCTGCTGAGAAGGAGCAGTGAGTGAAAGAGTATTTATTGTATTGGTAGATGAAAAGTTGTCCATGAGCCAACAGTGCCCTTGTGGCCAGGAGAGCCAATGGTATCCTGGGGTGTATTGGGAAGCAGGCCAAGGGAGGTGATCCTGCCCCTCTACTCAGCCCTGGTGAGGCCACTTCTGGAGTATTGTCTTCAGCTGTGGTCTCCACAGTTCAAGAAAGATGAGGACTTACTGGAGAGAGTCTGGTGGCAAGCTACAAGGCCTGTATTATGAGATCCTGTGTAAACTGCATTACATGACCCTGCCTTGAAACTGGGGAGGACAAGATGACCTCTAGAAGTCCCTTCCAACCCCAATAGTTCTGTGATTCTGTGATAAACACTGCAACTCACTTACTTGAATTTAGGTATTGTGCTAATGCACCTCAGGTAGTCTTTATCTTACTGGTACAGAACAATTAGTTTTGTGTATTGAACAGTGTTCATTCTCTCAATTTTATTATTAGTTTATTAATGTATTGTTTGCATAAAGTGCAACCTCTGAAACAATTAGATCAACTAACAGCACCACCTAAATGTAAACTGAAAACACTCGCAAAGAAAAACAAATCATAGAAAACTCCAAACAGCCAACAAATTCCAGGGAAAAAAGTTTAAATGAGCTTCTGTTTGGTATATGTATATGTATATGTATATGTATATGTATATGTATATGTATATGTATATGTACATGTACACATGTGAGTGTGTGTGCACATGTTTCACATGTGTGAAAACAGAGGAATGTAATTTATAAATTCTTGCTAGAATAGTATGTTTGTTTCTGACATGGAACAACTAAAAAACTTACAAAAAGAATATCAGCAATGAACATAAAGATCTATCAACATGCCTTACTTAAACACATCAGTATTTAAGAGGCATTTGGACAATGGGAAGGCTGATGATTAGCAAAAAAGACCTTCAAACACACAAGCAAACAAAAAAAAAATTGAAAAGGCTACCTCTTTCACCTTCTGCTAATAGACTGAGAAGTGATAGGGTTAGAATGCTCTGAAAGAGATTTATCCAAAAGATATTTTGGTGACCAAGAAAGTTGAGAACTTATCATTATCATTTCAGGAAAGTTATGAGATCTGAATTCATTATTTCTAGCAGAAATTTAGAAAAGCATTTTTCAGAAATGGTTGGGTATAGATGATTATATCTTTGGCTAGGGGGCAGAGTAGGTCGCTATCCTGAATTCCTTACCAGCTCCACTTTCCACCAATCTATAAATCAATAAGACCCAGATTAAGCCATTTTTGTGTCTATTTGACTAGTTCTCCTTAACTTAATTTCTCAAACTCCCCCCCCCAAAAAAGCAAACAAACAGCCCCCCAGCCCAAAACCCAAAGGAAAAATATTTAAAATAAACCTAAGCCAATCCCAACCCACTAAAAATAGGAAGGCATGTTTTTTGAGCATATGTATTAAAAATTCCAAAACATTTCTAAACAGTGAAAGCTTGAGGAGATTAGAGCATAAAAAAAGTAACTGAATAATTTATCATTTTCTTTGCCTATTGCATCCTTGTCAGGTGCGTCATACTATAAGGCTTCAGCATATTCTGCAGTTTCTGGGTGGTGACAAGCTCTGCTAAGAGAAAGCTCCGGTCCTTCATTGCCTTCTCCTTTCATCCCCATGATAGTTGGACTGTCTTTTTCCTGTTACTCTTTTTCAGTCTCTCTGCTCTGCAAGTACTCCACCTCCTCGGTGTTACTGAGCCCTTTTCACACCTCCTATCATTATAGTTCATGTAGTTGCTACCTTACAGGCTTTGGATCTTCTCTCCTGGGGTGTACTTATTTGTTCAGCAAAGAAGACACAATTTCCCTAGAGGTTTTCTTCTGTCGCAGCTACTCTCTTTTAAAGGAAAAATGCACAAACCAAAAGCAATTCTAAAGTTATTATTATTTATAAAAGAAGTAAAAAAAAAACACCGAATTTTTCTGAACCTAATTATAATTCATAGAGGGAGAATTTTTGAGAATGAGAAGGTAGACAAATATAGGTGATGATATTATTGACATGTGTCTAGCAATCTTTATTTCGTGTATAAAGTTGCCCTGTATGCTTAGAGTCTACATTCTACCCACCATTATACTTTGTTTGGTGTCTACGTTAGTGAAAGAAAGGGAGGCAGGCAAAATCTTGAGTGACTGGATAAATTCTTTGAGAGCATTTAATGCTCTTTTTAGAACCAATAAAGAGAAGAAGGTACTAATTTAGATGCATTAGTACTTATTCTGTAGGTTTTAAAAAAATATTGTCTAAATGTTAAAAAATCCATACAAAACCAAAGAGAAACAGTATTGTTTTAAGCAGAGTAAGTTTCTCTTTCCGACTAATATAAAGTTAAGCATCTGAAATTTTTGTAGTTCTCTAAATAAGGTGGACTTTCTTTTGTTCTTGTATTGCATATTTAAGGAAAGATAAACAATGTCTTCAGATGGGATTTGTATGTGGGATATCAAGGCAGGTAGCCACGGTAAGATAATAACATTAAATGATGCCACAAGTGTTAAAAAAGGGACCCTTTCTGTTGGTTCTGAGAGATCTTGTGGAGGTTTTGACTTCAAAACTCTTCCTTATATCCGACTTGTCACACGATCTGCATCTAACTGAAGTGTTAGTGGAAAAGATTATATAAGAAATGCACAAAGTGTAAGATAAAAAGCTGCCAATTAATTTTTAAAAGAATCTGCAGAGCAACTATAAAGCAGGTGTTTAAAACTCTTTGTAGTTAACATGTCAGTCTTGAAATTAAAAAAATCCTCTAGAAAGTTTAAGTCCACTATTCCAATTGAGTAGTTATTAAAAATATGATGCAAATAATATATGTGAATATTTTATAATCTCCTTTGAAATGAGCTGGCGAAAGCCTATTTTTGACCAGTTTAGTTTTTATAAATAGAAGTTATAAATTATCCCCAAATAGTTTTTTTTGTAATAGCAGTAATATAGACAGGGTAAAGCAACTGTCTCTGGAAGTGCTCAGTATTACTACTAATGGCAGAAATGATAAGAAAATGAAAAAGCTTTTGATCATGAATAGAAAAAAAAGAAGAAATTCTTTTGGTTTTAGCACCAGTTTTACCCTTGTTCTGGATAAAATCTGTCTACTAGTTAAAAAGAAACAAAACAAAAATTTTCCTTCATCTAGAATTGCAATTACATGAATCCATTTTTTAGCAGTTTACTATTCCAAAGAAATATTTTAACAAACCAGCAACCTCTTGTTAAAACACCACGAATCTATCCCAATGACATGTATGTAACAAGCTACTGAAAATATTAAAAGAAGCAGCATCACAAAAAAAAAAAAATTGTATATATAAAACAATATTTGTACTGGTTTTTAATTTACTTTTTTAATTAAGGCAAACATAAGGGATAGAATTTGAGCTATTATTTTTATCTCATGAATTTAAATGAAAATTAAAAATTCACTGTAATGAGGTGCTAGGATAATAGGTTAACTTTGACGCTGACTGGGAACTGAATGGCATCCCACTTATTTTTAACTCAAGTCTTTAATGTAAACTTTAAGTTAGTAGTGAAACGGGGACAAATGTATGTAGGTATTTTTTACTGTGCAGTACATGTGAGATACCAACCATAGTGTGCTCTGTGAGATATTTTTCCTTCACGGGGAAATATTGTAGGAGGAATATGGATGATTATTGTAAAAGGGCTGATTTGTGGTCCAAACATCACCTTGGTGAAGAGTTTATCAATTACATAGTGAGATGTTGTAGTTTAATCTACCTTCTTATGCAGCGACAACCAATCTAAAACCTAAAGTGTGACTTACAACAAGATAAAAATACATTTATTATTAATAAACTGTTGGGAGACATAGATAGAGTTTAGAAAAAATATGGAAAAATATTTCTAAACTAGATCTAGATGCCTACACTTTGGGCTTGATTACTTTTTAAGCTGTAGACACATCCTTTAGCATATCCTGATTTGGCATAGGTATATTAAAATTCTGGGGTTTTATTTTTATAGGGCATGCCTGTAATTAATCTAGAACTAGATAATAAATTTGAGAAAATTACATTCTATGTTGAATAATGTTAACTCTATATTTCTAATAAATGCCCTCCAAAGTTTCTAATATTAAATGAAGCATTAAAAATCCCTGCAAAACAAAAATGGATGTTTATGACATTTGTCACTAGCTGTCTGTTACTAAATTCTGTTACTGTGAAACATCAGATATTTGAACACTTTTAAAATAACCCTGGAATTAGCAAAATTATTATCTTGACATAATTGAAAGGACATATGCAAAGGCAAGTGCATCTTGCTGAAGGATTGCAGAAGAGAATTTGTTTCCAGTCCCATGTATATTGCCTTGTCACGCAGTTTAATTTAGGATAAGCGGAGACAGAAACACAGTTATGACAAATTCCTGTTTGGAGTAAATTGGCCAATAGGAATATCAGATAATATTGTTGAAATGTGTTCATTTGGAATTTGCTTCTGGGAAGGTTACGATGCCCTGTTAAAAGCAAAATTGAATATTTCCTTAACTAACAATAAAGGGAACAAAGCTAAGTTGCATTATCAGAGTCAAAAAAAAAAAAGACTATGTCAAAATTTTAGCTTTTTTGTTTGCCAGACATGTGTACATATTCAATAAAATTGGTCACTATCTGGAATATCCCTGTATCCATGAGGTAGTTAAACCCACACATACAATTTAAATGATACATATTTTCTTCAAAACTGAAAGCCTTTTATCCATGCTTAGCTCAATCCAGTGGCAGTGTTTCTATTTTCCATAGATCATTGTTACTAAATCACGGGGATTCATTGCTTAGATCCCAACACAGATTTGGAGACACAGAATTTGTTTTTCTAAGAGGCAATATAGACTTTATATTTGTTTATCATACACAGGTGCTAGTGTCAAGCAATTCTTATTAAATATGTTAATAATACTGAATCAGCTGCTGTTTTGCAAATTAAGTCAACTCACACTAGTGCACAGAGTGTGGGGAATAAACATGATGAGTTAGAGGTCTGTGTTCAGTCACAGGACCATGATCCAGTTGACATCATGGAGACATGGTAGCATGAATCCCATGACTGAATGCTGCATTTAAGGGATGAAGGCTCTTTAGGAAGGACAGGTTATTAAGATGAGGAAGCAGAGTTGTCCTCTACATGAAAGAACAGCTGTGGTGCATGGAGCTCTGCCTGGAAATAGATGAGGAGACAACTAAAAGCTTATTTGTTGGAACTGGAAAGAAGAAAAGCAAAGGTGATATACAGTAGGTGTCTGCAATAAGCCAATAGACTGGAAAGAGTAAGTGGATCAGGACAGATGGGAGCAGCCTCACATTCACAGGCCCTGGTGTTCAAGAGGCACTTCCACCATCTTTATATCCTCCCGAGAGGCAACATAGCAGGACGTAAGTTGTACAGGAGGTTCTTAGAGTGCATTCCTGACTTCCAAGTGGTAGAGAAGCCAACAAGGAAAGGTGTTCTGCAGGATCTCACACTCACCAAGCAGTGTCAGAACAAGAGATGATCATTCCTCTTTACTCAACAACTGATGAACCCACACCTGGAACACTGTGTCCAGTTCAGAACTCATCAGTATGAGAGAGAGAAACATGAACACACTGCCGTTGTCAAAGGACTACAAGGATTATTAAAGGAATAGATTGCCACTCATGAGGAAAAGCTGAGAAAGCTGTGACTGTTCAGTGTAAAAAAGGCTCAAGGGGGGAATTTTCAATCAATATATATATAAATACCTGAAGGAAGGGTGCAAAGTGATGGAGACAGGCTCTTTGCAGTGGTGGCCAGTAACAGGTTCCAGGAGTAGTTGGCACAGGAGTTTTTGAACATAAGGAAACACTTTTCCCCATGAAAATGACTGAGCACTGGAACAGGATGCCCAGAGAGGTTAAGGAGTCTCCATGCTTTTAGATACTCACAAGCTGGACACAGTCCTGAGTAACTGACTATGGACTGCCCCCTTGCAGAGGTTGTTGAACCATATGACCTCCAGAGGTCACTTCCAACCTCAGCCAATATGTGATTCTGTGATTTGCAACACCATTTAAAAAATGTATCTGATGCTTTACTCATTTCATTCTGGATCTTTTCTTTTGCTGTATGCATGTCTTGGTGTATTAATTTATTTTAACTGAAAGTAGTAGGATACATGTTTGTTGAATTTTGTGGTTTGGGGTCCTTTCCCCCTTCTATTGGCTTTTTCACATGCATTGAAGATCCATGTCTGAAACTGTTTTACATATATATTAAATATTCTGCAAAACACAGATAGTTTTTGAAAATGTTCAGTGTTCATAATAAAGTAAGGCAGTTTTGGGATTTTGGAAAATAACTGATTCCTTTTGCTTCAGGCTAAGTCTATCCTTCAGAGCTCTCTCAACATATTTGCATCAGGTCAGGGAATTACAGTGTGTGATAACTGATCATCATAGTTTTGGCAGAAACAGGAAAACCACACACATTTCTATTTCATCAAATTTTTGTTTTTACTTTCCTAAGAACAAGTGGGATAAATAAAAATACAACTAGAAAGTTCAGTATTGGTTTATTTTTAAAAATACATTACAGTAAGATAGGTTTAAAAACTTCCAAGAGTACATCTTAATTATTCCAACTATTGAGTAGGAAAACAGGTGAATAAAAGACTAAGTACAGATTAAAAAACCCAGTATAACTAATTGATAATATTAATCCTTTATATTCTTTTTGGCCAATTATATGTGCCATTAAAAGTCCCTACTCAAAAGAAATCAGATTACCTAATTTTTGAAGATGTTACTCTTGCTCTTTCTGTATGCAACATAAAGGGATGAGGTGACCTCCATAGACAGGAGATATTCATGAGGAAAATATATTTATCAATGGCTAATTTATATGGATCATGCTCAGGACTGATCACTGACTGCAGTGGTAGAATTTTTTTTTTTCATAGTCAGTGCATACGGATAGGCACCTTCAAGGGGGGCAATTCATCTGACTGACAAAAGAGGACTAAGCTGGGTAACTCTGGGTTATGCACATCTAACTGTAGGTGTCTAAAGTTAAGGCAGAGAAATTTCAGCTCAAGTGTCCACGACTGTCCAATGCAAAAAAAAAGAAAAACATTTCTGTGTACAAAACCAACTAGCAATACTGAAAAAAAAAATGCTGGAAAACTGTGTGATTTTTTTCTTGAGTGACAGACACCTTGTGCTTTCTCTTGTGAGCTTTAGAGTTCTTGATCTATGGATAGAAGAGGCCATTGAGAGGGACTAGTTGGCAGTTATAGGACAATTGAACCAAGTTCAGTACTTAAGCACCAAGGGTTTCAAAAACTGCAAAGGTTGAATATGTCAGTGCTCTGCATGTCATTTCCCTAAGAGAAGAAATTATAATTTTAGTAAAACTACCAAAGAAAATTCTCAGAACTCAATAGAAAAAGCAGCCAATATGAAAAAAAAATTATAAAACCCCAAACCTTCATTTACATGCTGCAGAACACAAGCCAAAAGAGAAGATATTTAAGCTTTAAAATGGTGCTGTACGTACTATCTAAGGTTCGAATCTAATAAGCATAAGATTAACTATTTATGTTCATCATTTGTCACAGGAAGTTGCATCTACAGTCTTATTTGCTCTCTAAGGTTTCAGAGGCAAATAAATATCTTTATGCCATTGAGACATTTCCTCTAATGTGACAAATTTTCCCCAAATTTCATGACAGACGAAACTATTATCAACTGCTTCTTTTGTTCAGTCTGGAGATTCTAGCTCAACATATAGCATGACTTCTAATAGCAGATGCTTAATGACAGGACACACCAACTCCCTTAACAATTCCTTGCTTAAGGTTATATTGCATAATTTATTTTGGCAGTTAGTACAGTTTAAATGAGAATAAATGTTGTGACAGGAATGTTAAATGACAGAAATATTAAATGAGTGTCCAGTGAGAGATGCAGACATGAGAGCAAAGCTAGCAATTGGAATATACAATGACCTGAATTTTGACCTTTTTGGTTTTTTCTTAGGTTTGCACAAACATATGCTCCATGATGATTATTGTACAAAACGGAGAGGTTTATGTTTAAAAAATACTCAACATTACTTTTTTCTTTTTTTTTTATTACTTCTTCTTTTACATGCACCTTCCCTACTTCACTTACCTGATTGATGCTTCTGCTGAACAAATACATTTCAGGGAATTGTTTGAAGACTTGAGAGTGAATCTTAATCTTAAATTCCTTGAATCCCTCTATACTCTTATATGACCAGGAAGAAACAAGCATAAGGCCCGTATATTCATTTAGTTGTTTCTTATATAATTTAAACTCCTCGAAAAGACTTGTGCACTGCATACAACATTTATATATAAAACACCATCCACTCAGAAACCAAAGCCAGAACAAACCCCACCATTTTAAGTAGAAGACTGTAAAATATTCCATCACAATGGACATACCACTTGGAATCCAGTAAGAGTGCTGTTAATTTCATGACACAGTGGGGTACCATAATACAGGACAGATATCAGAAAGAGCTGACTAATGTGTTGGAAGCTGAACAAGAACCAATTGTGCCTCTAGAAAAAATATCCTGCTCCTCATCAGGGTCAATTAAGCTTATGTTGATTGCTGTGCTAACATATTTATGCTTCTGTTGGTATCCTGACTAGACCATTTAGATGCACCTAAGGTATCTGTAACAGGCAAGCAGAGAGAGGCTTGATGCTCTTAACACTCATTGAGACAAAAAGCAGTTTACTCAGTGGAGAGCCACCTTCTCCAAGAGCTTGGTACACACAGTTGACTGAAGCTGATGTTAAAACTGCTATTGATTTAAAAGGAATGAGAACCAGACTTAACAATTTTGCAGAAATGAGCACGAAGCTGCAGAGGAAGAATAAAGTCAGGGCACAAGCAGTGCAGTGGTGGAGAATGAAAACAGTCAAATACTGAGTATTTTCTTTTTATCTTCTCCACAAAAGAAAGATGGTCCTAATATAGCTATTAGACTAGCAAATGGGAAATGCCAGCTTCCTCAAGCACTTATTGTTGTCACTAGGCATTTTAATGACTCCATTTAGCACTGCAGCATTTCTTTTGCTCAACACTGACTAATAACATGCTGAGATAGTTACACGCTTTGCAAGTGGAGCTTTATTGAAGAATAGAAAGGTGAACGCCTGGGGATTTTGCTCTTAAAACTGTGGAGGATGCATTTTGGATACAATGTTTAAAGAGGAAAAGAAAATTAAACAGAAAAGGTTAGCAAGGGAGATTAAGGGTGAAGGAGAGAAACAAGAGGAGAGCTAATGAAGGATACGGCATGTATTGAGAATTACTTTGAAGAGTACCTGGTAAAAGATAATAAATCATGGTGCTGTAAGTGCAAAAAAGCTGAACAGTAAAAATAGTGATGCAGAAGAAATGGCACAACACACTTTTGAGAAATGTAAAGTGTTATCTGCAGCATGTTGAATATTGCAAAGTTTCCACCATTTTAAAGTAAATTGCCCAAATGTACCCTTATTTCTGTTCTCTTTATTCTAACATGTTAAACATGTTTCAGTGACATTAGTGTATCTACAGAGCTCTGTCTGCAGCTCCTGCAAATTCAGGCCCTCAGCAGATGTATTTCTGTCTTACCTGTCAGTGTCAGAACACTTGCTAAATACATATGACTCTGTCCCTAGGAATCTAGGACTTGTGTTAACATTGTATTAACAGACCCTATGTGTTATTAATACATAAGGATACCCTTATTATAGACTTAAACCACTCACACATGATTTATTCACCTTTTTTAATACTAATGCCTTAGAATGGGAAAATGGTGAAGACAATGTAAAAAAAAAAATAGACTTTACTAAAAATTTTTCTTTTTTTTTTGAGTACATAAATATTTTAATATTTGCGCCAGTAACCCCTAAATAGGTTGTGGGTTTTTTGATTCTCTGACTGGATTTTTAAGATTAATACCTTAAACATAAAAAAAAAAAAACCCTTTTTAAAAAAAGGCTCTTTTTAAAAAATGGAGAAAGTATGGTATGCCTTCATTTCTTAGCAAAATCAGTTATTTTTCCCTGATAATGAATGCATGTATGTGCAAGTATTTTTGTGCTCTGTTGCACCTTAGGGATTGGTCAGTGTAATACTGATTCACTGTTAATGTCCACACTCAGTAGACATGAAAACAATTTTGCAAATATACAGAACACTGCTAATCAGTAGTCTGCTCCTGGAACATTCTACTGGAATTTCTACTTTTAAAATCTCTTTTTTTGTAAATGCAAGTATCTATATTTACTAGATGTACATATTTACGTGCATATATATGTGCTCTATGTTCTGTATGTATGGACAAAATGCTTCTCTAACTGAAAGCATTCTTCTCCTTTTGTTTTTGAAGTACACAGACTATCCACAGGCAAATACAATAGGATTATGTCCATATTCAAAATCACTATAACCTGCCAAGAGATTTCAATATTATTTATTGATCATTTCTTTTGCTGACTGGGTGAGGAGAAAAATGAAGCCACTCAGACAATCCATTATCCTTCCTTAGGAACAATCTCAGCAATGAAGGAAGTGATGATGTTTTATTCTAAGGGGAGGTTTTCTGCTATAACCAGCAGCAGCTGAACAATTAGTGTTATGGTATTTGTGAGTAACAGTAGCTTTTTTCATTTAATTTTTATCACTTATTCTCCCCTTTCAGTCACCTGAAAGTTATCCAGATGCAGTGATAACTGCTGCAAATGGTGCAGCTGCAGATGGCGAAAGCAGCACACCTGAAGCATGTATTCAGCATATTGTTTAAAACAAGCAGTTTCTTTAGGACCCATGAGAGTGCCTTTTCCCAGTTTGTAACCAAATACTATGCCGCTAAAATATATATATTTTGTGGGATAAAGTCCATAAATTTTAAGTAAAAAAATTTGACACTTTTTATTACAAGAGTTAAGAACAAATTCAAGCCCACTTATCTCATCTTAGATTTGTCTCAGCATTTTTTGACATTACCTGAAATTTTGCTTCATAAAGTGAAATTTCCCTTTGAAAAATTGAATCTCGAAGGATGAAGAGGAAGGATGTTTTACTTTTTAAGAGCTTTCTTAAAGACATTACATCCTTGTTCCATCCTGCCCATGAGAGTGTTGCAGAAGCCATGCAACATGACCGAAAGTAAAAAGCAACATGATTTAGTCAATTAAAGTTTGTATTATAAAAGTTATTAATATGGAAAACCTGTGTATTACACTGTATGCAATAACTGATGCACACAGAAAATTGAAACAGGCAATCTTGATACTGTTGAATAATTTTGCATCTTATTTGCAAATAAATTTTAATTTTTTTGTGCAAAATTTGTGTTGAAAAATTTGTTTATATCTCCCCAGTTGTATAAACAAAGAGATATATGTCAGAACTGGAAATACTTTTATGGCATAAGCACCAGAAATAAACACACATGAAATATACATGTGGAAAATTTTTGGTGCTATGAGCCTGAATCAGTGATCAAGCCTTTTTAAACTGAAACTGGACGCATCTTTTCAGAAGCTGACAAAAAAAGGGCATTAAATTAAAGCAAATCGATGTTATAGATTCCAATTACATAGTGTCAGATGATTTTCTGAAGAGAGAACAAAGAATTATAAACATGAGAATTTT
Organism: Grantiella picta; assembly: GCA_013397955.1. Classification (NCBI taxonomy): domain Eukaryota; kingdom Metazoa; phylum Chordata; class Aves; order Passeriformes; family Meliphagidae; genus Grantiella; species Grantiella picta. The sequence continues at coordinate 164,605 of VZRM01005295.1, forward strand.
CTACAGACTTTACCTGAATGAACTGTAATACAAACTAAAATAACCACTCAAATTTCAGTATCTTACAATGGTGGTAAGATACTTTCTGCTATAACTTCTGGCTGCATTTTAACTTCCTTTTGAAATTAGGAACTTTTGAGGAAGACTTAGTTTTAAATTTAGAATAATTGTTAAAAAAATACTTGCAAAATTCTTCAAAACTTATTTGTTTTCATGGGATTTTTTCCCCCTATATCAGAAAACTAAATTTTTATTTCCTTTGAGTATTTTTTTTTGTATGAGAACAATAGAAAGCTAAAATATGTTCAAGTCCTAAAGAAAAGGAAAGAAAGAAATTTTTAAAAAAATCACAACAGTGCCCAAAGTCTTGGGAATTTAGATGAAGTTTTTGAGAAACATGGTTTTTGTTCTTTATTAGAACAGACATGAGATAGAGAGAAAATTATGTCTGTTTTGTTACTGCCATCTGCATAAGAATAGTTTGTTTTCTGCAGCTTTTTGCTTTGGTGCCTGATAAATGACATTATTTGTTTAACAAGGTAGAATTTTATTAATTATGTGTAGCAATGGGATTTCCAGATCTCCATGTGGCTTCCTTTGTTCCCCTGTTCTGTATGTTATTGGTTCATTTTGAAATATGCAACCTGCTGTACCTGAAATCTATTGGTGTGTTCCCCTTGCCAGTCTTCCCTTCAGACCTCCCAGGACTGGCTCCAGGGGACACAGCCCTGCCCCCTTCCTTTCCCTTATAAGCCGATGCCTGCTTCAGTTCAGGGTCCCATCTTCGAGCTGCTAGCCCCTGCTCCTATCCCCTCCTTTCCTCCCCTTTTCCCTGCAACCCCCACCAAAGAACCCCTAATAAATCTCCCTGGCAGAACGGAGATGGGTTCAGTTCGTTCCTTCATCTTACTTCGTTTCCTGCTGAATTTCTGTGACTCGGAGACTCACGCCACGCTGAGCAAACCCCGGGGGCCACCCGCCCCAAACTCGGTGGAGATATGCGCCCCAGGGACCTTGTTCCGGGGGGCTACCAGCTCCTACCCCGCAGCCAGATACATCAATTATGGATTGATTTTAAGATAAACTGTGCTCTGAAGAATTCAGATCTGTCCAAGAAAACATTAGGTAGAAATGTAATATTAAAGATTTGGATTCATCTTTCACAAATTATATAATCTTTTTTTGTTAAAGAAAGTTTTCAAAATTTCATGTAATTTATTTTATTCAGGCTGTCATGTAGTTGCAAAAAGTAATCCTTTTATGGATGTTTAAAAACCCTGAAAACCAACCAACCAACCCACCCACCAACCAACCCCAAAAACCTCATTCTCATTTACTTTATTTTTCCCTAAAAATATTGCTCCCTTTCACTTCCTTTCTATGAAAGCAGTTTTCAATAAAATTATAGGAAAAAACTAAAGGTATGTATTCTAACAGCATCTTAAATTTCATGTGTTTATGATCTTGTAACTAATTTATAATTTTTCCCTATAAGTTCTCTTTATGGGATTTGAGCTGCAGTGTGTCAGTAATTAAATAAATACACAACAATCCTTAGAAATAAGAATAGTTTTGAAAACTTCAATTTTTTTTATTATATCTGTTTGGGTTTCTGCGGAATCTCTGGATTCCAGAACTTAGTTCAGAACCGCGGTGGACTGTTATCTGCGGCTCAGGCAGCGCCGCTCGCCGGGAGCGGGGCAAATGGGGGCGGGGGGGCGCGCAGCTCCTTGTAGATC
>VZRM01005295.1:166398-184744 GCA_013397955.1 Grantiella picta
ATAACTCATGTTGCAAGGCTGCTTGAGAGTGTCTCTCGTTGTCACCATAACCAAGAGGTTCTTTCATTCCCAAGACTCCATCTTAGGATTGTCTCCAAACAGCGGGCCAGGGGCACTCAATTGTGCCAAGGCCACTGCAATAGGTTTGGGTTTTGGGGTTTTTTTCGGAAGTTTGCTTCACTTGCGTCACTTTTTTGTCTATGAATAAAATAATTTTAGGGTTTAACTCTAAAGTTTCTCTGAGTTTCTAGTTGAAACTCAGCATAGTAAAATATCTTCTACTGTTAGTCAGTAGCACTTAGAGACAAGTGATTGTCAGAAAAACTGCTCCTCCCTGAAAGCCTGAATTCCATCTTGCCAGTCATACATTGAACTAAAAGTGGAGACAAAGGCTATTTCTCACTTTTATTTGCAGATATACATGAGCATGCTATTGCAGCCACATTCAGCTTCCTTCAAAGGCATTTTTAGATGTCTTGGAGAGACTACATAGGAACTACAGCAACTACATAAATAGTGCTTTTCAGAACAGAAACATTTTTCATTATTTTTTTCATTCACCTAATGCTGTTAATAGTCATGTACCCATGAATTAGTATTTCTACAGATGGTCCCTCCTAACCTGAATTATCCTATGAATCAATGGGCTTATTGATATTTAATTAAATAGTATGGTCTGATGGAAAAGCAGTATGGAATGACTTAGCATGTATAACATATTCTCTGAAGTGTTTTCTTAGCTGTCTGAAGAAAACCATCACAGTAAAATAAGTAAAAAGTATGTTCTCAAATACCTGAGTAATTCTGTGGTTTTGCTTCACTGAAAGCATTCCTCCTTTCGCTGTGGTCTTGTTTCTGTATATTGTAGAGTTTTTTTTCAAAATTCTTTTCTTCTTTCACCTTCTGCATTTACACTCCTTTCTACTTGAGGTAAAGAAAGGGCACACATGATTTCTCCAGGGCTGGAGTGGGGTCATCTGAATTCTACACACACAAACCAGGAAGTGGCTGTAGGACAGCATTACAGAAAGTGTCTTTCCGATCAAGGGAGCCTCTCAGACCCTTTCAATGAAATTAACATGACTGAGATTTTCTCTGAAGTACTTGTATGCTAATGCACACATGATGGGGAGCAAAGAAGGGAGGTGGAGATCTGTGCATGGACTGAAAGCTGCAATTTTGTTGAGTTCAAAGAGACATGAAGAGACAGCTCACATGGTTGGAGTGCTGCTGTGGATGGGTCACCCTTTCCTCAGGAAGAACAGACCAGGGGAGGAGGAGAATTGTCTTTTATGTGAACGGATGGGAGGAAAGGAGTATGTGAATCTTTGAACATAAAACTTTCTTTTCTTTTTCTTTATTTCTCCTGCCTCTTTACCTTTCTGTCAATCTCTCTCTCCTGTGAGGCTGATTAGCTTGCTAAGAGAGGTTGAAAAATGTCTCTTTTTGAGATATACAAACCTGACTGCACAATATTCTGGATAATCTGTCTTATCTAACCACATTTGGAGAAAGAGTCCTGGATTAGACAGACTCCACAGGTTGCCTTCCTCCTCACACATTCTGTGATCATTCCAGTACTGCATCCCCAGTCGGAGTCTGTTTGAAGACATAAAAATCTTCAGCTAATGAAATATTTAGTAAGTCTTATATAATTTTCCCTTCCTTTTTGTTTGCTTTGTTTGTTAACTGACTTCACACTTAAAACATGAAATTGATGTGTTCTCTTGCAATAAATTCTGTGGGGTAGGCCGGGAAAACACATTTAACTTGAAGTATCTAAAACTTCGTTCTCTCAACTTGTTTGACGGTGCTATGAGTTGTTTGCTTTAAAGGAACGTTTTTGCTACAATGTTAGGAGTGTTTACAAACACATGTATACACACACACACTCACACACACATATACACTCTCCTAATAATAATTTAAAATTAGAACTACTGTGTGGCTAGCACAGACCTTTCCTGTGAGAATTTTCTTGTGTTTTTATAACAAAGATAAAGTTTGGATGTTATTAAAATGGTTTCTCGAGATGTGCGCAGTTCGGGCCTGGCCAATAGGCTCAGGGGGAGGTTTCGGACTGACCAATCTGAGTGACCTTTGAAAAGTCTATATAAGTTGGAAAAATAAAAAAAGAAATCTCTTTGATCCACACAACTTCTGGAGGGTCTTTTCTCTCTGCTAGCGGCTCAACAGCGACACTACTGGACTATTTAAAATTGTTACAAAGACTGTAAGCAATTCAAATCCTTCAACAAAAAGGTATGAAGTATGTGACAAGAAAAGGTGAAGAGGATTATTAGGGCTATAGCATAGTTTCCATACTAGAGGAGCAACTAGACTAAGATCAAGATTTCAGTGTTGGAGATAGATGAACTCTATCAAATTATGAGTGTCATGAAAAGAATGAACATGAAATTACAGTTTTTGCACTTCCAAGGTAAGAGCTAACTGAAGCTGAACCTAACAGTTGTTGGTTTAAAACTTCACCAAAATAACATTGTGTATTAGGCAAAATCTTTCAGAATGAAGAAGCCTGTCCACCTAAATGCTTCAGTTGAGTTCCATGGTGTAATGAGCACATAAGTTTCATCATGGCCAAAGGTGTATGCCAGGTGTGATGGTGAATGGGCAGAAAGGACTGTGGATGGGATTGAGATTAGCTGAAAGAACAGCTTCAAAATACTTTTAGGAATAAAATGTTTTCTAAAGCTTGGGCACCAGCCATCTGAGCTCCTAGCCACTAATAATAAAAAGACAGCAAGGTGAGGAAGGAGACAAATATATATGAACAGTGAACATCATGTGCCATTTGGCAGGAAAAGCAGGAAAGACAAAGGAAGCATCCCAAGCTGTGCCTACAGCAATAAGCAGGCTTGTGCACCCAGTGCTGATGTGAAGAGTGCGATAGATGTTTGCTGTGCATAGACCTGCAGAGCCAGCATGCTGACTATGCAACACCTTCCAGCATACTGTAGTCATGGTCATATGCTAGAGACCTCATAATAACATGCTTTTTTATATGATTTTAAGTAGTATCCTTACTTTTGTGTACATAAGAATTTTAGAAGATAAAAAAAGATAGTGTAATTTTTTTCACAGTTTAAACGGTCATGCATCAGGAGTCGTATTTCTTTTGAAATTGTTTTTTGCCATAGGATTATAGATTTATCATTCTCTTGTAACCGTTTGGATGACACAGCAGCTTTTCAGTAAGGTATATAATGAGATTTAAATGAGGATCAGTTTTCAGACATTTTTATTGTCTTTTTACCTGCAACAGACGTATTTGTTATGATGGGTAACTCTTTTAACATCACTCTGTTATGTATTTAAAAAAAATAAAATAAACCAAATGTGAGAGACAGTTTCCTAAGCCATAAAAAGTTAGTATCAGGATGTGTTGTCACCGCTTTGAGAAACAGAAATCAATAGAGCAAGGTTTATGGGATAGGTTAAGTAACTGATCTTTAAGGAGTTTGCTTCAAGCACACACGTTCAAACTTCACAGGTGCCTGAATTTCCATCATTCTCTCTGTTTTTTCCAGTTTCTCTTTCAGTGAATTACAGAAATTGTCTCCAGGGCAGAATGTTCTCAAGGAAGAAAGCAATAAAGAAGGAACACTTCCTAGCATTATGGTAAAACTGTTTATTCCTTAAGAAAAAAAGTTGTATAAATTAGTTTGACCTTTCCAAATTTCAGGTTTTTGGGGAGAAAAATTGCCTTTTTAAATTATATGGTTGCACACTGAATTGTTCTATATTTCTGACCCTCAAGTCCTCTTTCTTTTTCACTTCTCTACAGTGATGTTTAGACTAATGCTGTGCTCCTTAGTGCCTCACTTTACTGTTTGGAGGGGAAAAGAAATAAAAGACTTTCTATGACAGCACTTCCTAAACACTTCCGTGGCTTCTGCGAAACTCACTTTAAAAAATAAGCTATACAGATATTTTTTCTATAACCTTATTTTAGAACAATTCACAGAAATGACTGACAGCTAATGGCTCTAATGGTTCCATAATTTTCTGGTACAATAAATGTCAATGTTATCCAGCCAATCATAGCAGCTTTTTACTAACCTTTTTTTTCATTCTTTAGCTGACATTTCCCCCCACCTGAAATGTTCACATACACACACATGCACACATGCCAGGCTGGGACATTAGTAGCTCTTAAGCTAACTGCAGTGTTTGACTGTAAATTTTTAAAGAACTCCCTCATATTCCTTTCTCTCCCAAGTATTTTTTGCCATCAAAAATTCAAAAGATTAATTTAAAATTTTTGCATAAAAATACATCTTTTGAGAGTTTCATTCATGAAACTGAAATTATAGTATTTGACCAATTCCAAAGGACACAAATAATAAATTTTGTGCAAATACAGAATGTATTCCATTTCAATAGGTTTCACTAAGTAGCAATTTAAGAGAGAAACTTTCATAGCCAGCAACCAAAAGAAAGAATGGCTTAGGTACCCTGCTCCTGGTGCAAAATTGATTTATCATCATTGATGAATGGCAAACATTTTCTTTTTGATAAAATTAACTCTGATTATCATTGTGTGGTACAAGGGAAAGAGAAGCGCCCTGTAAGCATGCATTGGATGCAATTTTAAGACTGATTTCTGTAATTTTTACCAACTCCTTCAGTACATATATACCATCTAGATATCTTTTTCAGGTGTATTTCTTGGAATTGGAAATGCAGTAGCTAGAAAAGTATCATCATCATTATCTTTTGAGAACCTGCTGCACTGAGACAGCTGATACTTATTAAAATACCATGTAAATATATGGTTGAGATTCCTTGTAAAATTAATAGTGATGCCTGATGGGTTTTTTGTCCTTTTTTCATTATACTTTTATATTCTTTTATATCCATTATACCCTTCCCCATTCCTGTACTTTTTACTCTCTCTATCTTAACCCTACATGTTTACAACCCTTGCACCTTTGCCTCGAAACAATCTCCACAATCTCAAGAGCATGAGGCACCAACCTTGAAAAGAGCCCCATCACTGCGACATGTTTTTGTAAACTAAGTTGTAACCGTTTTGGGGGGAGGTAATTTTAACAAGGGGGCAATTACTTCATTTGTTAGACTTCTCATTGGAGAATTTTAGATAGGTATGCTAATCTAGGGGGTCCATAAAATTGTATACGGGGAGATCGCTCTCGCTCTTGGTTGTCGTGGTGCACCTGGAATCTTATTAAACAAAGGTAATACCCTTTTCCTATACTGCGTGTCTGCGGCTCAAATTTTTTACCAGCATTTTTAGGCATCATAGTAATTAAAATGTACCTTGCAGGACAGTATACTTCACAAACTGAATCACAATATTTTGGTATTTTTATGATGGTAGCAACACAAAAAACTTTTCCCCTTCTGTGTTTGTTGAATCCTGGTTTGGAGGGTCAGCAAAAAGACAGAGAGCAAGACTGGGATTTATCTTTCAGTCAGCATAGGAAAAGATGTAGAGTACAGGAAAGGGAATCATAAGGAATAAAGAGAAAACAAGAATTTTTATGTTTATGGATTGCAGTGATAGCTGCCTCAAAAATACATAAAATTGGTAAAAAGTTATCTTAGTTTATTTATTTCCAGAAGAAAAGCACTTTGTATACACTATTTATAAGAAGGGACTTTTCCATTTCAGTTTATGTCCACAAAACTTGTTTGCCTTGTGATTCTGCAGTAAGTGCCAGATTTCCTCACTACAGCTGGTACTCATACTAGATGTCTATTCTTGCCGCATCCAGTTGAGTTACCTACTTAACTAGTCCTATGGTGGTTAATAGAGCTAGAGAAGAGAAATTAAAATCTTCTACATCCTTGATTTTCCTAGTTTTATAATAAATTTTTCTCTTTTTTGCTGAAATTACGTTTCCTATTAGTGGAAGCCTAATTTATCTTTGCTTTGGAGGCAGAATTCTGCCCCTAAAGCAAAGAGAAAGTTCAGAGTTAATGACTCTTTTATGTGTTTTACATATAAAACTGACTCATGTCCAAATTTTAGCTGAAGTAACACATTTCTCAGCAGTTGAATATTAAGCTGATTAATGCCTTCTAAGAATTCCAGCTAGAAAAGCTCACTGTTCCCAAAGAAATAGGGTAAGGATGATAACAAGCAGAAATAAGTACATCTTCTTCACTGTGTGCTCCCCCAACATGGAAGAAACATATTCATAGTTAACTGTAAAGAGCAGAGAAAATACCACACTCCAGCCCCCATTATTAAGGGTCTACCTAACTCATTTAAATGAATTACACAGGAAAAACAGCTCATTTGTTTTTTCTCCTCTTGGAGAAATAATAGTCACTAGTTTACTATGCTTCTAAACAGGCCTGGTCTATGCTGGGTCCTCACATGTTTCTGAGATATTTGGTGTGCTTGTCAAAAATATATTTCTAGGACTGCTCAGTTAAAATCATTCAGGGGAGAAAAGCTGTTATCTTCATCAGTAAAGGCTGAGCATGATGCCTTTAGGAAAAAGAAGTTATTTAGTTCTGCTAGGATTTTTTTTTCAGTTTTGTGGAGCTTACACAATTAAAGCTTGATTAAACATTTTGCCTTGTATTGTTCTTTTTGGTTAAAGGCAACCTTGATAAAAATGTGGTTTTCATCATATAATTTGATCTAAATCCACAGAACATTGCTGGTTAGGGAGAAAAATAAAGGGCTACATTTTAACAAATGTACTTATGGTCGCATACATCCTTTTTCTCTAATTGCTCATTGCTTAAAGTGACAAATACTATTTTCCTTTTTAATTAAAAAAAACAAAAGAGAGAAGAACCATCATCCTTTCTCCCCATTTGCCTTCTAAATTGCAAAATAATGTATGCCTAAAATTCTAGCTGAGACACTTTTGAGAGGCTTGCTTTGCAATAACTGGTGTAAATTACTTTCTAAAAAGTCATAAGTTAAGAAACAGAGGTACAGTTGCCTGCTTGCATATTCATACACATACAAATATTTCATACACAAAGAATGCAGTAGTTACAAAAAGAGAAATTGTCATGAAATCCTTGTATTGTTCAATATAGTTAGCATCCCAAGGTTATTTGGGTCTTAATGTACAAGTCCTAGGCTGGAAAAACATATTTTGCTCTTTCAAGCAAAATTACAGCTCAGTGAAGGAATACACTAAAAACACGTCAAAGGATATAACAATTTTTGAATACCCTCTTTTGACACTTAGTCTGATCACCTGCCCTCATTATATATTTACGTTATGTTGCTTATGTTTGCTACTCCTTTCATTTTAGCTAATGAATCCACTTGATTTTTCATCACTATTGTGAATATCACTGCAATATTTCAGAGTAATTCTAGATTCTGACAGATACAGTGTGTTGGAATTGTTTAAAAATGGTTGCAGACTTATTTGTAAAACCCTTTTTTTTCTACTATTTTCCTCAAACATAATTTAGTATCCTCATTTGAAGGAAATGAAATAGATGTAGGAAAAAGTGGTGCATATTAGAAATGTCAGGTTCCAATACACCGTACAGGTTTGGGTTTTTTTCTTGTTTTGCAATAATGTTTCTGCAAATTTTTTTTTTTTAATATTCTGGCCTTTTTAGAATTGCCTTAATAATATAGATGCCTCAAAAGATTGTGAAAAGATTGTGATAGGTTCTTTGATACTTTTAACCATGATGATGATAAGTTATGTCAGCTATATTAGAAATTTTGAATCACAGAACCATATGAAAATTAAGGGTCATTTACTCCAGCTTTTCTCACACTACACCAAGTTATGTATTCTGCTGTCTAAGGTTTCGCATGAGGAAGAAAAACCCTGTATGATTCCAATGACAACATTTTTTTTCTGTCTTGAGAAGTCTTTTTACTATAAGAACTCAGACTACAACTTGTCATCAATAGTGTAAGACAAAGAAATCCAAATGTGCATTGACTCAGAATAGGGAATCTGTTAAATTTCAAAATTACTTTTTTGTCCTTGGCATAAAACTTGTCTAAATCTCCTTTGTCCTACAGAATACTTTTCCAGGTTTTCCTGCCTATGATGATGAGGCATTAAATCCATGTAAAAATCTCTGTAGAGTTGCCATTATGTTTATTTATTTTATGTGTGCAGATGCAAACTCACACACATATAACATTGAGGAAATTATTATTTCCACTTATTATACATTTTCAACATACCACATGTATACTAATTAGAGAAGAGGTATAAAGTTTTGGAGGGGTCTTATATTAATCTATTAACAACTTGCATAGTTTCTAATCAATGTTAAAACTTAATGTAATATTAATTCATTGAGAAGAATATTTACCAAGGACAGAAAAAAGAGATTTTTCTTGTAAACAGATACAGGTAGTTAAAATGGGAAAGAAGCTACAAGCTCAAGGGAGTATAAGTAGAATTAACTAAAACAGATGGATTAAGCCCACTTGCAAAAAATTTTCTTAACTAAAAATGTAATAGATTTTATTTATTGCCCTTAATATTGTCTAGATGCAAGGCCTATGTGCTTTGGATAAGTTTCTATACATTTCTGGACAAGCATCTGAAAAAATAACCAACCTCTCAACAAGCAGACAAACAAAGAAGCAAACAAACAAAACCCACCAAACCACAACAGTAAAACCAAAACCAACCACCACCAACAAAGACATAACTGATAATTTGTCATAATCTCATTGTAAATGCGTTTTGCTTCATGCTTCATTGAAGCAGTCGGAGAGTCACCATTCAGTTGTTGCTGGATCAAAATAAGGGTTTATTGTACCTCTTTAGATGAGTAATATAAAAATTTTTGGATGATCTATGGATTGCTTAACATTGAAATATCCCTTACTCCAATTTTGCTCTGTTGTAGACTCTGGACTTTGGTAATGAGAACTTGTATAGACATTGAAGCACACAAACACACATGCAGCCACTGAGACTGTCTGAAGAATGAATTATATTTCAGCAATTGCCTTCAAATGCAAAGGTAAATAGTAAGTCATATTCAAACCTATCTGTATTCTTGATTGTTGAGTTCTATAAATCTAAAAGCATATTTGATTCTCCTTCCCTCTGCTATTGCAGGGAAAGCAAGTTTTTAATAATATATAGCATAAGAATAGATATGAGAAAAAAATCATATTTTTATGTATTTATATACACTATTTCAGATTACTCCTTCTGAGAAAATTGCATAAATATAGACAAGCTTGTAAACTGAAGCTGAAATTTTGACAAGGAGACAACTTGTCTCCTGTGTTCTCCTCTAGAATTACAATAATATAAGCAACAAGAGTATTGAATTTCAAAATATATTTTATAATCCATCATACTATTTGTTGCAAGAGGATTGTGTTTCAGATGAAATGCAGTTTAAGAAAACTCATCCGTTTCATTGCATTTCTCAGAAAGTGGACTTTCCCTTTAACATATATTTCAATCTGAAGAGGGACGTGCTGGTGAAATGAAAACAAATGACAGTGCTATCTCCAAAGAGACAATGTATTATTTCAAAACATATGAAAAGGCCAGTGCTTTGCCCTTATGACAGTTAAATGCTCAAAGTGAGACAGGCAAAAAACATAGCTAGCTCATTCAAGGAGACATGAAAAGTGGCCCTCCTTTTTTTCTTCAGTGTGAAGAGAGAGAGAGGATGAAGGGGACTGAGGAAATTGTGTGTGTGTGTGTGTGTGTGTGTTACTGAAGCTTCTCTGTGGTGTATGCAAAATGAAACCAGCAAGTATGAATCAGAAAAAGACACTTTTGATTCACATGATGTCTAAATGCCAATTAAAAGAAAATAAGATTGACTTGTAACACCACTTACATCAGGAGAGGATGAGAATAAAGCTGAAATTAATTACAGTGAAAGATAAAATGATCAGCTTAGGTGGTGATCACAGCAATAATGAAGTCTGAATAAATGCTTTGTTGTTCAACCCAATTTCTTATTTCAGGATTGAAATCTTATTTGAAGGTACATATAATCACTATACTTAAGAAGAAACTTGTTTCTTTTTCAGTTTGGGATCATGCAGTCTTTTTCTCTCTCAGTAATTATTTCATTATTTAAATATCTCTCTTCTCTCTTCTGAATATTCATTATTAATATTTGAATATATTTTGAGATATTTCATTGGAAAATTATATGGAAGCATAAACACACCCTCTTCTGCAAAATGTGAAAAGTAGAACTGATTTAATACTTGAATACAAGATAAAGTCTGTTCTGTTTGTGACAGAGGTCTGCTATCAGAGATTTCAATAGAAGTAAAAAAAAGCCCACAGAGGACATTTGTGGTTTAAAATCACAGACTCACAGAATCATTTATGTTGGAAAAGACCCTTCATACCATGAAGTCCAGCTGTAAACTCAGCACTGCCAAGTACACCAGAAAACCATGTCCCTAAGCACCACATCTACAGGTCTTTTAAACACCTGCAGGGATGGGGACTCATCATTATCAATGCCTGACCATCCTTTCAGTGAAGAACTTTTTTCTAATATCTAATCTAAACTTCCCTTGATGCTACTTGAGGCCAAATCCTCTTGTCCTATCTCTTGTTGTTTGGGAGAAGATACCAGCCCCTACTTTGTTACACAGTTGTAGAGAGCAATGAGTTCTCCCTTGAGCCTCCTTTTCTCCAGGCTAAACAGCCCCAGCTGCCTCAGCTGCTCCTGATAAGACCAGATCCTTCACCAGCTTCTTAGGAAGAAGCTTTTCTTTGGACACACTCCAGCACCTCAGTATTCTTCTTGTGATGAGGGGCCCAGAACTGGACACACAACTCAAGGTGTGGCCTCACCAGTGCCGAGTACAGTGGGACAATCTCTGTCCTGGTTCTTCTGGCCACACTATTGCTGATCTAAGACAGGATGCTATTTGGTTCCATGCAGAGTCAAGGTTACAAGTTAAGGTACAAGATTAGTATAACGATTAAAGCAAAAACACCTTTGCAGACCTTTTATCCTTCAGTATTGTTAAAATACTTTACTGTTATTTATTCAAATATCCATATTCCTTAATATTAACATTTAAAATATCTTATCTAGATTCCACTTTTTAATATGTAAGTGACAATTTTTTCTTGATATTGTTAGTACAAAAAATATGTTTAAGCATTTTCTTTACACTACAAATACAAATATAGGCCATTCATATGTTTAGGACTAAGTCCTAGTTTCAAAGTCATAAAATACCAACTTCATTGTCTTCAGATATGTTTAACAGAGGTCTGAAGAAAAATAAGAACTAAGACGCAATAAGTAATTTCCTCTTTATATTAATCTTGAAATAGTAGTTCTGTGATTTTTCTAATACAAATAATTCTGGAATTGCACCATATTCTGTACAGCATTTTGTATCTACTTTATGCACAGATTATGTAGCATCCTAAGTAACCTATTAAACTGAAAAGTAAATCTCTACAATCTTATAATTAAATGTACTGATAGTTGCTGGAAAAAAGATGGTCTTAATACCTTCAACATCATAAATGATACCAAGGTTAGTGAGAAAAGAGAAGAGAAGAGAAGAGAAGAGAAGAGAAGAGAAGAGAAGAGAAGAGAAGAGAAGAGAAGAGAAGAGAAGAGAAGAGAAGAGAAGAATAGAATAAGTATCTGACTATGGGCAGAAATGTTGAGCATTAAGAAAGAATGGAACACTACTTCTCTACTGTTTTGCCTATTGAATAACTTCTAATAAGGTAACTATAATTACTCCAAATTGGTGGCAGAATATTTCAATCATTTCCTAATGTTTTGTGGTCCTGACTGACCTAGAGATTTTCACAGTTTCTGATGAGTTTAGTTTAAGCTGAACAAAAGGAGACAGCTGGCACTGTGCAAAAACCTTCTGTGTATTTTTGAATGTTCATGAAACGTACCTGTGGAGGTAGCTCTGGTGGAGCTATCCTCCCGGGATGCCCCCACAGGGCCAGAAGACCAGCCGGAGCCCTGGGCAGTTGAGTAAACATGGTATGTCCCAAGAAGCTCCCCTGGTAACAAAATGGTTGCGCCCCTGGGGGCTGACCCTGATGGTGTAACCTCTCCCTCTTTCCTTATATATATGGAGTTGGTTCTAGAAAGTTCGTCTTTGTCTTGCAGTCTAAGCTTTCCTTATTGGTTCGTTAAACCACATGTCCCTCCTTTAATGTAAGTTAATTGGTTGATGTATATATATATTCATCTCCCCAAGATGTAACCTCATTGGTCTGTTAAGATAAGCTCCTCCCTTTACCCCCGACCTTATAATCCGTTGCACAGAGCACTTTGTGGCTCTTGAATGCTCTCCCTTGACCAGTCCACTCCTCCTGCGATCCTCCCAATAAACTCCTCTCACCCTGCCTCAAGAGTCTGCATCTCGTCTGTGCTGTGACTAGCACCTCCTGCCATGCTTCCTTCAGGACCTCAGCGTCTCCTCATTCAGGGGTCTAGGGTCCGCGAATCCAGGGTGGCCGCAGTGACCACGGAGGGTCAGCTGCCGGCAGCAGGTACCTTTGCAAAAAAGGAGAAGTTAAAGCTGAAGTGTGGAGTAGCATAACAGTTCACTTATGTAACTTGAAAAGAATGAAAATATTGGGAAGGAAGAGAGAAATGGGTAGTAAATAGAAGTGAAGAGTAGTTGTGAAAACATTTAGGTTCAGTTGTAAAGTAAATTCTTTATAACAAATACTCTAGCTTCACCCCAGTTTCACATTGAGCACCATACTCATTTATGTCCTATATTCTAGGAAAGAAAGAAGGAAAGATAGAAATCTGTTTTCATAATAAAAGTAATGTCACAGAATGCAGCCATTTGAGTCCAAGGTGTTGAAGACATTGTATGTAGAAGTAAGTAAATGTAAAAAAAAACTTATACCTCTTTTGAACAGATTTGTAGGCAGATTAATAACTCTCTGTGAGGAGTCAATGTAAAATTGGTCTGCATTTTTGAATGATTGTAATAAAACTTCAATTGTTTTTCCCAGTGTGAATGGAGTTTTAGAAACACTATGCTTGAACAGAGTAACTTTTGATGCCCATTTCACATAAGGAGTTGTGATGTTTTTCTTTCTTTAAAAAAAAAAAAAAAACCTCATGAGACATTAATATAGTGCAGCTGCAGAAGTCTGTCTGTAAATAGTTGCTTTGTCAAATTAAATTTCAATAAGTCAAATCTATTAACATATGAATACATTCAGATGATTAGGCAAATTATACAAAGCCCATGTATTCAGCAAAAAAACATAGAATACCTTGGACAGTGGTGTTGTATATTTAAAACAGTTTTAAATATTCCTGTGAGCACAAAGCCTCACAAAAATAAAGGTATGGTGTAAGAAAACATAGTTTATGAAATTTTGTAGTAAATAGATTGCAAGAATTAATTTCACTGTTACACAGAATGCATTTAAACTAGTTTCAAGAGCTAAGCACTTTCTAGGTTGTTTGGGAATTATTTCAATTTAAATCCCAATATGAAGCGCTGCAAATAGTCATGTTTTTCTGTGCAGATCGAAAGTGTGAGATGATTGTTTACAGCATGTGGAATGTATGTGACATACAATATGTGGATGTGTATCCTTTCAAGAGCTGAGTGACAAGCATGAGAAATTGTTCTCTGTAGTGATGACTGCACTCCTAGCCCAAATGACAAGTGTGCGTGTATTTCCCCGGAGGGCAGGATGAAATTGAGAATCACAGTGGTGGCTAGAGCTAAGCTAAAGAACAGCACTGCTATTACCTATTTTATGAAAAACATACTTTTTGGAAATCTGGAAAGAGATAAAGTTTGAATTGACTGCATTTATTTTTTAGGAAAATCAGGAGAAAATACTGGTACTTCAGAAAAGAAGCTATTTTGCACCAACATTTCATTTTTTCTTTGTAACTATACCTCTGTTTATGAAAAGGTTTGCATTGTGGCTCATACAGTCTTCTTTGGCAGAGATGCACTAAAATTGTGATAATTCATCAAAGAGTCACTGATAACTTTAAGGATAATGTCTTTATGTCTATACCTTTTCTGCATCAAATTCTCATTTCAGCATGAAACATAGAGCCCTATATTTTTACTTATTTGATGCATTAATCAGTCCTGCAAATCATCCCTTAAAGTTAATGAAAAATTGTTTACAAGTTATCAACACTGCTATCTGAAAATATTAAAATATCACAATTCTGACTATTCCAAAGCATGTGTTTTGTTTTCAAAATTATATCATTTGTACATTGTATATGCAATCATAGACACATAAATGATCTCCGGTAGTTTCACCATGATAAGGATTCCTGTGGTATTCATATATACATAAACTGAAACAGGGTTGATGACCAGCTGTTCCTTTTTACTCTTCCTTCTCCTTGTCCATGCTCCCATACAGCCACCTGTACCATGAAGTTGTTACTGCTGTGTGTATAAGTATCTTTGTATCATCTTTCCATTTGCATGCCACTAACCCTGGATCACAAAATCAGAGAGTAATTTAAATTGGAAGGAACCAGCTGCAAAATGGATACACTGGAGGGCACGATGAGAATGAAAGGAGTAAAATGTTTTAATTTTTAATCCGTTTTTCTCACTAGTCAAATCTATCTTAATTAGCAATAAATTAATTTTCCGAGTCTGTTTTGCACATGATGGCAATTGCTAAGTGATCTCCCCGTCTCTATTCTGACCCATAAATGTTTTTCTCACATTTTGTCCCCTGGGTAAACATCTCACTGCTGCACAAATTTAACCCACCAAAAATCTGCTGCTTAAAGCATGGTCATTTCTACCAAGGTGTTGAGGGTCTTGCCTGGACAAAGTTTGTGCATCACCAGTGATGGAAGTTCCACACATATCTCAGAAACCACATATTCCACTATATTTGATAGCTCTTGCTTCCTGCAATAGTTGGGAATATCCTCTGTTGTAACAATTGTCTGTTGCTGCTTACCCTGTTGTTACATACATCTAAGAAGATTCTGGGCTCACCTCCCTGAGCTCTGCTCTTGGGTATTAACATTAACATCACCCTTTTCTTTTCTCTTTTTAAGTTTGAGCAAAATCCAGTCCACTTAACCTTCCCTTGTACTTTATGCTTTCCAGTCTCATGAACATTGGGTGGCTCTTTGTTGGGTACACTCCAATATATTGATGTCTTTCTATGTTGTGCAAGGAAGTTCAAAATTAGATGTGACACTCCTGATGTAACCTCACAAGTAATAAATAGAGGGAAAAAAGTAATTTCTGCCAGTTTACAGGCAGCCATCTCACTAATGCAGCCCAAGATGCTGGTAACCATCTTTGTTACAAGGATTCATTGCTGGCTCAAATTTCTGCTCATCTGCTGGGGCCCCAAAGTCCAGTTCTGCAAATATGCTTTATAAACAGTCAGTCTTTAACCTGTACTGGTGTATGGAATTATTCCTGCCCCAATGCATGACTTATCATTTGCCCTTTCTGAATTTCATGAGGTTTATGTCAGTCCTTTTTCCAGCCTGTTGTAGTCCATCTGAATAGCAGCCCTACCCTCCAGCATACTTACTGCTCCTCTGTGTTTGTTATTGTCTGCAAAGCTGCTCAGAGTGCTCTCCATGCCATCATTCAAGCTTTTAGTATATGCATTGGTCAGTGGTGGCTCAAGTACTGATCCTTGAGAGGAAGCACCAGTTACAAGCGAAACTTCTATTAGTTTCACAATACAGTAATGATCAACTTTGATCACAAAGGTCTAGCCAGTTTTCTGCTCATCTCATTTTCTGCTTATCCAGTCCATGCTTCATAATTTTTGCTATGAGGATAAAATGGGATATTGTGCAAATTCCTTGTTGAAGTCAAATTATACGACGCCATACATGACATAACTTCCCTTCCAGATTATATCTTGCATCATCCTGTTATGCAGTATTTTTCCTATTCCCTGCTGATAATAATTTTCCCCCGCATATCCCTTATTATATTTGTTTTCCTCTTTCTCCTAGTTTTCAGTCATCTCTTGTAATGGTCATCTTCTCCTTACTTCTTCCACATATTTGGTGCTTGACAAGTCCATACTTTCAGTCCTTTGTTCTGCTTTTCAGTAATAAAAGGACCAGAACAGGTTTAAATGCATAGCTAAATCAAAATAATATGACTTTTAGAAAAGACAGGAACGTGGATTCACGTTTCTCAAGGCATGCTGAATCTTTGAACCCAAATGTGTGTGCAGAAGACAGCAATTTCTGATGTGACCTTGTTATCACTTCTGAAGACCAAAGAGGCTTCTCAATAGGCCTACTGTGTGTAGCCTGCTGTTCTGCATCTATTGGCACTGCATCTTTGAGCCTAGGTACTCTGTAGCAAATTAGTATTGTAAAAAAACATTGCAAACACTGAGATGTACAGTCCAAGGGCAAGAACTGCAGCAAGTGGACTTAGCAGTCTCAAAGCCTTTGAAGGGTTTGAAATGTTATTGTTTGTCTGTTTCTAGGTAGCCATGATAAATAAAAATTCATTACCTGTGGATGAGAGGATAAATTTGTGTCTAAGGAGATTTTGAACTAAATTGAACTGTGACACTTCACTAAAATGAATGAATAAACATGTATGGCCTGAAAAAATGTGAACTTTTAGAGTGCAATGCCATAGAATGTAGTTTAATGTACCTTTACTCTAATTCTCAGGTGAAATAGGCTGTCCTAATTCAAAGTCAGTTCACTCTGGAAATATGTTAGAGATGGAAGAGCAAGGTAATTGCAAGAGTAATGGTAAACTAGATGAATAAGATAATTGTCACTGAGATTAAGATTTAGTAAGAAGGATTTCTTGAGGTTTTTTTGTTTATTGTCATATTGTTGCTATAATTACAGAAAGACATTGGTAAAGAGTAACACATTTATATTAGATTTCCCAACAAGAGAAAAAATTGAATTATTATACTCTTGCTTTCTCTTGCATTTGTGACATCAGCAAATCAAAACAAAGAAACACAGGTTTTCTTATATTTACAGGATGTGGTGATTTTTTCAATCACAAGTAAAGAATTAATTTTAGCAAAATAAATATCACCCCAGAGTTTTTTTCTGAGTTTGAGCTATGAATCCTGAATCAATATAAGAAAACTACCAAAGGTCAGTTAAGCACCTCAACCCTGAAAGGCTTGGCTTTCAGACAGAAATTTTCTTCAGTCTTCCTTACTGATATATTATTTTGAATACAGATAAATGTGGAATCCTTTCTTAAGTGCCAATATCTCTTTTGGCAAAGCATAGGTGTTCTTATTTACAAAACAACCAAGTCTGCAGATATTTGTAAGACAGAGAAACAGATAAAAATGCAGCATGAAAAATATTTTAACCAACGTACCTTAAATTTGGATGAATTACGTCTTTCTTCCACTTTGTATCCAACTCACAACACAATAGGCTCATAGTCAGTAGGAGTCTTTTTGTGTCAGATAAAACCTCATAAGGCCCAGGTTTGCTTAAATGGTCTTTTTTTTATGGCTCTGCTCCACTATGAGGATTCTTTGGGGCTTAGAAAGTGGTCAAGATGTTAACTGACTGTATATTAAATCATTATGTTCTGCCTCAGTGGACATTGTTCACATTTCATTTTCATCTGTTTCAAACACTGAACTGTGCATTACATTCAAAACATGAAACCTGGCATTCATATACATTTATATTAATGAGTTTAATACAAGTTATTTGGTACTGCCTTTAATTTCAGCCATTGCATCTGAGCCAACAGACATCATGCTAACCAATTATTTTTGACAAACTGAAATCCAACCCTGTCAATGAAAAAAAAAACATGAGAGAACACTTTAGGAAAAAAATCCTTTCATCAGAGAAAGTACATTCTTCTGTTCTTTGGCAAGTGTATTGTAGATTGAGTCTCAATTACCAGTCAGAGACGATTTCCAATTAATAATCTGGCTTATTAATTAATTTATTATTCTGGTTTTGATTGGCCCAAAACATCAGTAAAGTATTTTTAACATCTAGGAGAAATTTGGACCCCTCAGAAGCTGCTGTGGTAGGCCTAGAGAGGTGTCAGAGGGGTTGGGAGTGGCACAAAGATGACTCCTGTGTGTCCTGAGTGTAAGTTCTGGAAGTTTTACATTAAGTCTAGCAGAGCCAAACTCTGATGGCTCTGAAGGTGATGGACATGCTGCCGGCCAAGTTTGGGCCAATTGGAGGTGTTGGTTACGCCTCTGTGAAAACATATTTAAGAAAAATTCAAAACAAGGTAGACGCGCACTTCTTTTACTTCTTTGTAGTTGGAGCAGGAGGAGGTGGAGGTGAAAATATGTAGAGGGAAAACAGCATGGATAACGCCAAGGTCAGTGAAGAAGGTGGGGGAGGAGGTGCCGGAGCTGAAATTCTCTGCTGGCCACGGTGAAGGCCATGGGGG
>VZRM01005295.1:184955-211172 GCA_013397955.1 Grantiella picta
AAAGGGTGGGGGTGAGAGCAGGAGAACTGTCTTGAGAGAGAGAGATAAGTAGAGACAAAGAGTATTTGTAGTGGATGAATTGTAGTGATGAACAGATTTAAGAACCTGCTCTGTGGACTGAAAAAAATACCCCACACTCTGCCCCTACCTGAGTTTGTTGGTTATAAAAGAGGAAAGGGGGTGAATACTATAAGTTCGTAAGAGGGAGGGGGGGAGTGAACAAAATAATGTATGAAAAGTGTATTTTCGCCTTGCATTTATCCTCCAATTCTGTTAGGTAATTAAATCACTTTTTTTGCAACTTTATGCTTAGAGCCTGTTTGCCCTTTTTTTTTTTTCTGTGCATCCTCCTACCAACCAGTGTCCTATCTCAGGTGACTCATGAGATTGGTGTGTTTTGTTTTTAAGTGGTTTTTTTTCTGTAACAAGAGAGAGTCGAAGTGCCTGGCGTTTAGTCAGGGTCAAACCTTGACAATTAAGCAAGCGGATATTAGTCAAAGCAGTACTAGGCAGGCCGAGTGAGTCCCTTGCTGCGCCTCAGTCACCGCAACAAAATGGCTCTTATCTCGGGTTTTTATAAAATCCTCAGTTCCCGGGGCTTCTTGATTGGTGGTCGTGATCTTTGGTCATGAGCAGCCTGCGTTGTGCTGTTGCTAAGTGCTTTTTCCCGCTCTTTGGCTGCTGCTGGAGCAAAGGCCCCCTCCCCCCCTAGCTGCTGAGGCGAAGGTCTCCCTTTCCCCAGTGAGATTTGTAACCATAGGCAAGCAAAAGGTACAAACGGCTGCTGGAGCGAAAGTCTCCCAACCAACAATACATTTCAACACAAAGGAAATTGCCCACCATTGAGGGACCCCCAGCTTTCTTAACGATTCATGAACTATCTTCCTTGTGACTTATCACAAGTGTACCCTACATTTAAAATATCTTAACAAAACCCCCAACAAATGACAAAGTATCTGAAGAAAAATGGTAAAGTCTTCAAGCTGAACAGAATTTTCTGAAAGTTCTTCCCTATACATGGTGCATTTTATTGTTTAAGTCTGCTTTACTTTGGATAAATTAAAATATCCTAAAAATGTCTTCTTGGTGGTTATTTCTACAAATGGAATTCTTTATGGATTAAGACATATTTTTATCCTTAAATACATCTCATAAACCCAACTAATGCTGAAATTGTTGTTCTTTGCATAATTCTAGAGATGGGAATATTTTCTTTAATCACTTTCCAACAGCCTACTCAACTTCCTCTTTGAACTGAAGCAACTCTGCACCCAGTTATATCAGGTCTTGTTGAAAAGGTTTGATGTAAATATCTCTGCTAAACTTAATTCCCCTAATTTTGAAGGGTGTGAGCCTGATATTCTTTATTCTGTGCTCACTGTCAAGTTATGAAGTTTTAAACTGTAGGAGTGAGATCCACTCAGGTGAACACAGAGTCTGAACTAACCAGCAAACCCCCCTGGGTTTGAAGAAACCTTGAGGTTAGGGTGAAAGAAAATTGCCCCCCCCCCGACATGCTTTGAGGCTAGCTCCATGAACATGGGTCAGGAATCAAAGGTATTGGTTCCTGAAAGTTCTTCCTCTTTATCCCCTCTATAGTTAATAGCTGGAAAGTTCTTCACCCACAGTGTTATTATTGGTTTTTAAACTGTGTGTCTGCCTCCCTTTCACTCCTATTCCCCAGTTTATCTGCCCGTTCTGTATCCCTCTTGCCCCTATTTGCCCTCCCGTGTAAACCCCTCCCATTTCTCCATCCCTCTTAGCCCGATGTTCGCTTCCGTTCGCCGGTCTCTGCTCCTTGGAACCCAGCTCTATCCTCCTCCTCGTTCCGTCCCGGACCCAGCCACCTTCTCCTCCCCTCTGTCCCACCAATAAACCCTGGATTCTAAAAGCTGAGAGACTGCATTTCCTTTATTCGCCGAGGCTCCTATTATCCTGTCTTCGAGAAGTCAGCCCGAGCTCGGGTTCCGCCGGCCCCGGATCTGCTCCGCTCCCACAGCGTGGAAAGCACCTGGCGGGGTGCTTTAGTGGGGTTTTCGGGATTCCCCTGCCTCCCCAGAGCGAGAAAACCTCATTAAACCAATACTTCAGTATCTTCAATAGCACTACACTGAAGAAGCCAGATAGCCTGTCCTTTTTCCTGACTTCTGTTTCCTGGATTCAGTTACATCAAGAGATCTGCCTATCCAAAAGAGGGAGCCTACAAGGCAGTAACAGCTGTTTGGACTGACTGGTATTCTCCAACTGACTGCCATGAAAAATAGAACACCATTATCTTTTAAAAAAGTACCGGAAATTGTATGAACTAGCCTTTCCCAAAGCTAACATTAATTTCTGTAATAGCAGTTTATATACATGGTTTTAGTACTTTATAAAATTAATGTATTCTTGAGAAAATACTGACTTTTGTCTCAGCCAGAGAGCTTTGCTTGCATAAAAGTTGGTACTTTTTACTGCAGGTACTTTGATGTGCTGTGAAAGGTTTTTTTAATCTTGTTTCTGTGATTGCAGTTCTGATGACAATTAGAACAATGTGAACAGCCTAGGTAGGTATTTTTTAGAGCAACTCTAAACATTTTTTTTTCTAAACCAAATATGTGGTAACTATTAACAAATCAAGAAGCTTTCTGAATTAAAGATCTACAGCTGTAGTCAAGAATAAGTTAGATCAATTAAAGTTTCTAATGATTTAACTTAACACACAGCATTGCTCTTCTGAAGGTTCTTCAGCTTCCATATGTGTGAAGAGCTGTACTGAAAAGAGTGGGAATAAATTGTAAATGGGCTGCAGGTTTCAGCAGAAAGAAGAGTTGAATCTGAGGCCAAATAGCCAAAAGTGAAATTATCTGGTTCTGGAAACAAACCTTTTATGTACTGACATATGTTTCAACAGGAAATTCAGAATATATTAGGAAGATGGAATAACAAGTTTGAGATCTATAACACGCTGCTCTTTGTTTGCTGAGATATCTACATTAGCCAAAATGCCAACAGAGGGATAAAAAATACATATATGCTTAAAAATACAAGATCCAGAAAATAATTGAGTTTATGTGATTTATAAATCTGAATACCACTGCAGATGATACCCTATTTAGCTTGAGAGTAAGATTCCTACAGTTTTCAGAAATATCTTTCCATTAAGGTAGGTATTAGTCTTTCAGTTAACACCAAGGTGGTAGCTGGCAAGGTTGATGCCCACCTTTTTAATGACAGCATAGAAGTAAGATCAGCCTTGACAAAGTGCATGTACTTTTCCTGTAATTTTTGAGAACTGCTGGAGAAAAATCCAGCAATAGTTCAGAGAAGAAAATGCTCTTTTGCCTGTTTCCATCCTGCATTCAACATTCTACAGGAGCAAGCACTTCTGACAGACGAGGTATAGCTTCCAAAAGAATTGTGAGGACAAGTTCAATGCAGAGCAGACTGAAGTCTGAGCTTTGGACTATTTTTGCAAAATCTTGAATCCCCTCACTTCCTTAATAAGTGGTTTGATTACTATCTTTTTACTGTCTTACTTTCTCGGCCAGTAGCCTGAGTGAGGGAACATGGTCTAAGTTTGGCTAGATATTTGGACTTTTCCAGCAAGTTATATGAAGGGAAGATTATTTTATACCTTTTCACAGGAGGCAAATGCTGTTCAAATCTGTGTTCTAGACAGATAGGTGTGGACATTTATTCCAGTACAATTTCATATGCCAGGAAAGGGTCAGTTTGAGGCTTGATGCATGATGGGAGGCAGAGACACCTCTGTAGGCTAAAGGAGACTCCTACATGGCATTATTGAACTTCTACATCCATGGAGTTTTTTTAAATCTAAGTGCTTTTCTGGATTACACTGTCATTCTTGAAATATCCACCAATTTAGCCTTATGCCCTTCATTGTTTTGCAGAGTGTCATAACTATAATTTTGCCTAAATTTAATTTATCTCAGGGTTGTATAAAACAAGCAGGAACCAAAACCATTCGCAGTTTTAGAGCTATTCTCCATTCAAGGTTGATTTGATGTAGAAGTCCAACGCATGGCTTAGATAACCTAGTTCAGCACTGACACCTTTAACTTCCTTTTAAGTAGATACAATCTGATGTCTGCTCTCAGCTTGGTGAAAAAGAATGAAATCTGTAGTTTCACTGCATTTCTGTCTTACTCCTCTATGTGCTTAGTACTGTCACAGAACCTGTTTATATCACACACATTGTAGTCATTGCAGAAGTAAAGCCTTTTTTCCCATGTTTACTGTATAATTAAATATTAATCAGTTTATGTCCCTGGATTGCTTAGAATTTTCCAAATTTTTTAAGATACTTGAGGCTTAGACTTTCTGCCTGGTTTGACTTTTCACAACTATGAACCTGAAGGATTTTTTCAACTTGGTGACATGCATTTTTAAGCAATTCTAAATAAGTAATGCACATTTTAAAAAGATGGTCTGAGGGAGACAAAATAAAAAACTCACACGAGCTGACAACCTCAGAGAATGCATAACAAATGAGAAAGCCCCAAATCTGTTTCACACTGCAGTGCAGAGCTATTTCAGAGACAGTTGGTCAGTCTTCCAGTAAGCAGTATTTGTAAACAAAGTTCCAAGAAACAACAGAAAACCTACAGTTCTCTGGTTATTGCTTCAGGTGATTTTTTACAATATTGGCATTATTTTGAATCTTTGGATGCAAAATGACTATGTATGATTTTTAGCTATTAGATGATGCTCATTCATGTATGGCTTTATGAGGCATTTCAGTTTTTTCTTACTCTACAACATATTTTAGGGAAATGCCTTGTTTTAAACATTTGTTTTCCTGAATATCTAATTTCAAATTAGAGACTTACCAACAAAGAAAGCATTTGAATTCTTCTCCCTCCAGGATATTTTAACTTTTTGTGCAAAACACAATTACTTGGTAAGCAAAATGTTCTTTACAGAATAATTGTGCCATGAATGTGAAGTGTGTCATGCAAGGAAACTGGAATTCTGTGTCCTGGGTAAATAGACTATCCTGAACATATGCGTTAGATAAGTTGGATTTTTCCTTTATTTTTATATGATTTTGTATAGGGTCTGTTTTTCAATATGTGATCAAACTAATGATGACCAGATCAAGATTCAGGGCCACAAAAATGAAGAAATACTTTGTCTCTTCATCTCATCGTAGATATTGTAGATATTAGCAGAAAATGAATTGTTTTATATAGTTATGAATAACAGACTTCTGAAGACGTCTATGAATACTTTGATCCGTAAACTCCCCCAGTGCTGAAAATGTAAATAGATTTTAGCTGTCTTCAAAAAGTAAACTGGAATTCCTAGAATAACAACTGTGATCAACAGTTATGCAATTATCTTATTTGCATAGCAGTATCATAGAAACATATTCCTCAGTAAGATAGCTCTCCATTTTTAAAAATTAAAATAGTTGGGGCTCATAATTGAGCTTATTAAATCATTCTCACAAAAAAGTTTATATGACTTATGAAATCAAGCTCTGCTTAGCTTTGTTTTTGTTAGTCATGGAAATAGTTAAGTACACAATATAGCTTAAGGAAAGGCTGCTAATATTTTAAGGATTGTTTCCTGTATCTTTACAAATAGTGACAAAAGCAGGCAGGCACATGTCTTGTGTCCGAAGAGGTCAGGTACTCTAATCCCAGGGCAGGAGGTAGCTATTTCAATAACAAAGGATTTTAAAACTAGACTTCTGTTTATATTCTATGAGCTCTGTAGGAATGTCTGCATGCTCAACATTGATTACTATGTGGTTGGACTGTGAAGACTTTTCCCTGTCATGTGTCCTTGAGACAGAAATCCATTTGCCTCATGCTTAACATTTCACACAGCTGCTGCTTTTAGTTACTGTGTGTATGGAACTTTGGAGACAATTATGTTCTCATGGCAATAATGGAAAATAAAGAAAACAAGTACTGCACCAAGCTTACAAAGCAATGTCACTTGCCACGTGTTGTATAGCATTCCGAATTACATCTCTGTTAAAACTCCTAACTTTTCTAATATACTTCAACTTTTACTAACATGTCCAAATGAAATTATCTACTTTACTTTTCAAAACAACTGCATTGGTTGTGTTACTCTGATACCATGGGGTATGCATACTTATATAGCAGTGTGGTGATCCTGGTCTAATTCTTGGATTTGGAGCTAGACAAGGCTTCCAACAGACTCAGAAACACAGCAGCAGCACAGCTAAGATAAGCCTCACCACGGGGAAAAGTGTGCAACCCCAACAGACTTGCAAAAGAAAAAGCCATATGCTGGATGATGACAAGAGACTGCTGGGAAGTATTTGAGAGCACGAGAAAATAGCAAATAAATAAGTGACAAGGCTAAAATTCAACAAAATAAATATTCAGCCTTTGATATACATATATATATATATACTTTTCACCATCTTCTAGGAAAAAATTTGGTTTTGATACCTGTATCTAGCACATATGCCTTTGACTAAAGTTGAGCTCATATATTTACAAGTTTTTAAAATCCTCACTCTTCTAATAATCTCACAATGCAATGCCATTTATACTTATTAGCACTATTTGATGCTGACAGCACAATATTAGGAGTAGTTGAGTAGATTAATAGAAGAAGATGTGTAATATTATAGTACATATATATGTATGTAGATATACTTGTGCAGGTTTCATAATTTCTCAATCTATATGTACTGCAAGAATGGGAGATTTATGTTTTAAAATGTACATTTCAACATAAACAAAATACTTGAAAGCTATTTTGATTCCCTTTATGAAAGGGAATTGTCCATAAAATCCCTTGGGTCTCCAACATTTATTTGTGTTGTTTTATGACCTTTTTAGACAAATAGTGCATCAACGAAAACAAAACTTGAGGAAGGCTAACTGCATGAAAAAAAGGGGAACAAAGTCACACTTTAGGCTTTCATCCTATGAACTTCCAATAACAATAGTCCTTGTGCCCACAAAAACTTCCTTTTTATCTCATTTGCAGTTTTAATCATTTGCTGGTGATTCTTCCACATGCTACTATTGCTATCATGAGCCAATATCGTTATAAGAAATAAATGTCAACTTTTTCACTGTCATGATAAAGTTTTCACCATCATCATGCATCTCAGAGCAGTTGTGACTTTTTCTCATCTGTTGGTATGCTTTTTGAGTCTATATCCTTTGTCTAATTTATGGGAAACAAATACCCTGAGATCTGTTTCTGTCTAACAATAGCATAAAGGCATGTAAAAGACTTTAATGTATCTCTGTCAATTCACAGTCAGAGGTTGTTCAGTCTTTATGTAAAATGTCTTGATCCCCAAAAGTTAGCTTAGTGCATATGACACCTTCTAATACACTCACAAACACAAAAGAAAAATCCCAAATCATAATGGTCAAGAAGAGGAGAGAGAAATGGAATCTGTTCAGGCACAACAGATGGCACATGTAGCAAAAATCTGAGGTCAGAGAAGGGGATAAATTTCACCTAAGTTTGCATGCTGTGCTATGTTATTACAGACACTGAAATTAGTACTATGAAATCCTTTTAAATTGATCAGGGAATAACCACATCTTTAGAGTAAAAATTATCCGACCTATTTACACTTCAACTTTAAGATAAGAAAAAGTACATATTGAAATTGCTTTTTCTTTTCATTCTATTGATTCTAAAGTTGATCAGTCCTGATACATACCTCTGCATTGCAAATACTCTGAGCCATATTCTGAGTTACTGGAAACTTTGGTTTTATTTGGAAGAGTATAAATTAAGCCATGGCTAGTTATCTAGTTGTGAAGTATCTTCCTTCACCTTGTGACAGACCAGAAAAGAGAAGGTTCTTCTATTTCAGCCCCCAAAAATGACAACATATGTTGTTCAGTCTTTATAAGAATGGAAAGAGTTTTTGTTGCCATTGAGGTAGACAAGAAAAGGCTTAGGGTTCAGTCCTTTCATAAAGTCCTAATAAAATTTGTCAGAAGCTTTTCTTCATCTCTCGTCTTCTATATTCTATAAAGGCAGAATGGACTAAAACATTAGTAAATTATTCTAGTAAAAATTCCACCATTTTTAGCTTTGAAACTATGGTGGCTGAAACTATTTCTATGTATCTCTCCTGTTAGTAAATATTGCAACTCTGCATGAAACTTCCTACTAGGCTCTTAATATTTTTAATTAATTTTATATTTAAACTTTTAATTTCTCTGTCCATGTGATGATATTAATCTGTCCCTGATTTTGTTATAGGAACTTCATGGAAGAAGCAACAAATGTAGTAGAACATCCTTGGAAATAATTTTATCATATTTGTTTTGGGAATCATAGCAATTTCAAATACAAGTGAGCAGCATTGAATATGTTCAGCACTTACAGATTTCAGGTTTGAATGTCAATCAGTGCCATAACATAGCAAACCCAGGCAAGTGCAGAGTCCAATGTGGTAAACAGAGTTTTATCAGCTGTAAGAAGTAAAACAGGACCCATGCCTGCCATGGTTGCAAGGAACAAGGACTAAGCATTCTCTTGGCAGTAACTAGTAGGCAGTGTGAGTATCTTGCCTTGCTATTCAAAATAAAAGTCTTAAAAATTAATTTGGGAAGACCACCAGGAAGACTTTATTCTGTTAGGATTTAGCATAGTTACTTCAAGGGGAATTAAACTGCTGGGGCCATAATAATTTCTGAAACATAAATTATTCAAAGTAGCCTTACTTTTAGATAGGGGTTGTATACTTAAAAGGCAATTTAAGTCAAACCTTTTTTAATTGATGAATGCCTGGTGAGATGGGATACTTAAGTAACGCCGTGGGCCGAGGAGGGGTGGAATAGGCCTCTGCGTTTACCGAAAGTGTCTCTAAGGCTATCGAGAGATCACTCCAGCCAGCACTGCGTGGTGCTGTACAGAAAGGCCCTTCTCACACCCGAGCCGGTGTAAGGCACAGATTCTCACTCACCCAGAGAGCTGGATAGCTCAGGTGTTACCAGAGACAAAGAATTCAGAGGCTCAGTCAGCTGGATGTTCCAGACGTTTAATCTGAAGGGTTCCAGGGTGAAAGAGGGCGATCAGCCCCAGGTGGCTCCAGATATAGGGATCACCTGGGGTCAGGGGAGAGGAGGCGGGGGGAATACCACAGCCAATGGGGAGGAGGAAGGGATGGACTCAGGGGTTAGGTTACAGTTTGGGGAAAAGACCATTTTGCTCTCCAGGGGGTGTACTGACTAGGGTGTTTCCCACCAGCGAGATACTGCTGTGCTGGGACCATTTGGCTCCCCAGCAGTTCCTGAGGTGGTATTATCCACCACCACACTTAAGATCTTCTGGTTCCATTCACCTGAAATGTTGAAAGACAACCCTTGTCTTCTTTTTCAAATCTACACACAAGCATCTCAGCTGAAGGTAATGAGATATTTACTTTGCTACACAGTTCCACGGTTCACAGGAGAAACCTTCCACTCAGAGGAGAAATCTTTACCCATTTTGTTGTGGGAAGACTGAACTTGTCAATTGAACATTATCCTATAGTGGAATGACCGAAATAGTTAACCGCACAGAAACCTGAAATCAGAAAAAACAACAAGCAAATGAACATCACCACCTCCACCACTCCCCTCCCCCCCCAAAAAAACAAACAAAACCAAATCCAGCCCTGTACTTAGTAGTAATTGTGTTCTTTTATGTTTCTGAAAACAAAATTCTCCTCATAATACATATTTCTCTGTATATATTTCTAAATGTAAATGTGGTCATCGATTTTTCTTTGCTTTTAAAAGATATTTGTAAAAATCAATTTTGTTTACATAAAATGTGTCTACCTGAACCAACTTAAGAGAAATATAAAGCTCTTAAAACCTTTTGACTTCCCATAACTGGTTTGTCAAGTAAATATTATACATATATTTAATGTCTTTAACTGTAGCCAAAAGGATCTAGAAATACATATATACTGCAGCCTTGAGGAGCAAAGGTCACACATTTGCAGAGATGCACATACATGCATCTATATCTCTATACTTATTTCTTACACATGGAATTAAGAGAAAAGGTGCCAACAACCATATTCTGTTTGCCTAAAAGGAAAGTTTGTGTGATTGACAGAACAGGATACACATTATGCTGTTCAGTTTAGTTTGATAGAAATCTGAATTTGTAGGATAAAGGTTTTGCTATTTGAGTCTCTAACATATCTTAAAACATATTTCTATTGCTAACATTTTCTGTTCTGTATATCATGATTCAATTCTGAAGTTCATAAAAGAAGTATAAAGACCCAGTTCTGATCTCAGTATGGATTTTCATGTAGGTCTATTTCTATTGTATTTATTATGATTTAAATCTCATAGATCCTCTGTTTTCCTAAGTGATTTGACTGTGACAAATGTAAAAATATTTTGATGCAGAACTAATATTTCAATATTGTCTTTAATAATGTAAAAACCTCTGTGAAGAGAAAAAGTAGTGGAGACAAATTCAGTGGCATCTTTATTTATCGATGAAAATCATAAAATAATCATACAAGAATAAGAACAGAGCACACACTTCAAGAATTGTTCAGCATGAGAATTTTATCTACCACCAGAAATATTGGTTTAGAAACTGACTTATTTCTGTGGTGTTTTGCCTTTCCATAGCTGTCCTGAAATACTTGAGTAATTGTGCTCAGTATGTGTTCTGGTTTTGACTAGGGCATAGTTAATATTCTTCACAATGGCTGCTATACAGGGTTGTGTTTTAAATTCATGCCGAATTTAAAAACAATGCCAGGATGATTTAGCTATTGCTGGGCAGTGTCCTCACAGAGCCAAATCCTTTTCTGTCTCTCTCTGCACCCCATCAGTGAGAAGGCTGGGGGTGCACAAGAAGTTGTGAGAGGATATAGCCAGGACAGCTGACCCCAACTGACCAAAGGGATATCCCAGGCCATATGGTGTCATGTTCAGCATCCAAACCTAGGAGAAGAAGAAGGAAGGGGGGTAATTCAGATTGATGCTGTTTGTCTTCCCAAATCACTTGTACAGGTGAGATAGCCCTGTTTTCCTGGAGATGACTGAACATCTGCCTGCCTGTGGGAAGTGGAGGATGAATTACTTGGTATTCTGTCATTTCATGCACAGATTTTACTATTAAAATTGTCTTTATTACTCAATATATGAATATTTAAATTTTACCTTTCCATTTCCATCCCACATCCAATGGTGCCAGTTGCTGTGACTGTTGGCCAGTGAGTGACTGGCTGTGTTGGGCTGAGATCCTTTTGGGGTTAAAAAGCTACAAAAAGAAACAGCTTTAAAGATGAAAATGGTATATGAAATAATTTGGAAGACAGAGCGTACAGAAACCAAAGAAATTTGATGGATTATCATAATCTCTAAATCAGGGGAAAAGAACCAGGCAGCAGCATGAGTCTAATCTGCATAAAAGAAAAAGAATAATTGGTTCTAGACTTCAGCTTTGCATTAATTCAGGCTTATGTTCCAATACTGGATGCAACAAAACAGAAAAAGTAATGCTTGTCAATGTCATAGAATGGAAACAATTCCTCAAAAATGGACCTGGCCTGGAAAGTAAAGTGATACATCAGGGATACTGAGGGCAAGAGATAAAGATAATGGTAAACACTCTGCTACATATAAAATGGATGAAGAAGCAGGAAAGTTGCAAAGAGGTATTGCCTTAGTAGGACCCCTTCATTGTCATGAGTAAAACACACAAGTAAACAACTGCAATGCAAATGTGTGGTGCATGTGCTGCAGAAAGAAAAAAACACACAAAAACGTGGGAGTTTTGTAGAAGAGTGAAGAATTTTGTGTGTGTGTGAATTTGGAAGTGATTATATCAATTGCAGAACAATCTCAGCAATCATCAGAAGAAAAAGTATTAGTTCATGACTAATCTAGAAAGATCACCTTCTCTGGAAAATTGGAAGATAAAACAGAATACCTAGTAACAGACATTGATTAAAATAACTTGAAAGAGATCAACGGGAAGATCTTAAGATTATTCGCTGATGCATTGCCAGGAGCTATTTTGGAGGCAACCAGATAAGAAGCTGGTAGATCTTCTAGAAACTAGAAAAAGACAAGGCCAAAAGTTATAGCTATAGTTAATAGTTAAGGTAACAGTAGGTTCTACAGGATAATCTATCATACAGCTCTGAGCAAGAGCACAGTACTGACACAACGGATGTCAAAATGCCCATATATGTCAGTTTATAAAACACAGATTACAGATCAAAAGAAATTAAGGTCTTGGTAATATTTTTTGGACATGGAATGTAAAGGCTGGCATCATCATCAGAAGGTTTGGATAAAATTTAGGTTTTCTGGCCATATGAAAAGACTCAAAGAGTTTTGTCCTACAGAAGGGCAGGAGGGCAGAAGGAAGAAAAGGTAAAAGGCAGAGCAGAAAGAAAAAGCAAAGAGAGGATAAGGGCAGACTGTGCAGTTGTCACTGGGGGTAATAGACCAATATGTGAAGTTACCTAGAGGGTTTCATCACTTGAAATAATATAATCCATCAAGTATGTAAAAATTGTGCACATCAAGTTGCAAGGCAGAGGAAAATGAAGTCCTAGGATTGAGATTCCCTAAATGCAGATACTGTGTGAGTACCTGTCAGTTGCTGCTTCAGAAAGGTACAAGTTCCCAGTAATCAGGTGTCATCTCACATTGCTGCAAAACACCAGTATTTATGCAACTGAATGACCCATTAGATCATTTTATATAGCTGTTCACTATGATACCTTTTTCATTAGGCTACAAGGAAATAAGGTGAAAAAAAATTTATTTGCCATTTGAGAAACTTGCAAAAGGAGTTAGGTGACAAAGCAATGCTGTTGATAGGAATTGGACTAAGCTTTTTAAGGGAGTATTACCTAAAACATCACCTTCAAAAAACAAAGAAATGACCTCTGAGCCATTAGTCTTTCATCTTGCCCTCTAAGAAAAATTTATCCTAAAATCCTTTACATTAAATTATCCATCTCTAAGACATTTCCATGACAGAAACAGACTAAAACAGGGCATACCACCTATCTCAAATTTTTATTGCAATTCATGGCCACTGGGTGAAGTTGCATTTAATGCCTAAAAAAATCCCCTTTTACCATCCATGTCATACAAACAAGATAGATCAGAGTGAAGGCTACAACTATTATAATAATTTTGTTCTATTTATTAGATTGACAAATTTAATTTGACTGTTTTTCTTCATAATATTGTTCCAGTTTCAGACAAGGAGAGGGCTAATTTTTTGCAATAACTGAGAGGGAGCATGGCCAGACCCTAATGTGTCTTGGTAACACCTCATGTCATAGCCAAGGGCAGGGGAAAAGGGACTCTTGCTTCTGAGATGAAGGTGGGTTCTGTCCAGAAGAAAGCCTGGTCTGGAAGAAGTGGTTGGTATTTGTTGCAGGTTTTCCACTGAAATAGTTTCTCTGTCTTATGCAACAATATTTTGTTATTTATATACTTGTTACAGTTTGCTCTCTTACCTCGTTGCTGCTTCCAGTAAATTGTTCTCTTCTGAACCTGGGTGTGGCTGCACTTAATTTCTAATTAGAACAATTCAATGCTACCAGCCTGGTTATATTCAATAAAAACTTTCACAATCACAGATGCACCAATACTGAGGTTTATTGAAGCAAAGAAAGTACAAATTCAGAAACTGCCACTGATAAATGCACTTACTGCATTAGTGCTAAATGTACATACTGAAGAAAAGAACAACCTATTGGTAATTCACTAAGCTTAATTTGCAATCAATTAAGCTTCATTTCACCTGGGTGTCAACTGACATAGTCAGACACTCAAATCTTACCAAAGAGGCATCTCTGCTTTACGGAGAAGAGAGGAGCCAGCCTGTTGACTTGTGTGGAAAGTGGGGTTGCATTTTCATCCTCTGCCATGGAGGATTTCAAATGCCAAATTTCTGTCATAGTGGTGAGGGGAGCAGTCACTACATGTGAATGAGAATTATTGAGAGTTTTGTTTACAACAGCTGTGGGTCTTCTGTAAGGGTGGAAAAAAAACTGTGAGGCCTTGGTATCACTCCCTCTTCCACCCCCCTGAGGCAGAGATAAGAGTTATCTGTCCTCTGCCTGATAACCTGTCACTTCCATCAGTAGGCTAGCACACCCACATTAATTCCTTTCTCATGGAAATCCCCTCAACACATATCTCATGGCTTTAGATTTCATTCCTGCAAAAATGTAAAACAAAATATACTGCCTAAAGGGTAGTTCACTTCAAATCCATCCTATGGCATACAGTGAAAGGGATCCATGAAAACAAGACTGTGAATAGGGAACATTTGCTCTCTGTTTGCTTAGTAAAAACACTGTGGCTGACAAAAGGTGGCAGTGTTCTCATAATTCATAGTTGCAGTGGAGTCTATTGCCCAAACAACATGTATGACAGAATGCTACAGTGATTTAGAAAGAACTAGGAGAAAAGGTAAGACAAAGCCTCTAAAATGACGCCTTTGTATTACTTATCTGTAATTGATATGTAAACAATTTCCCAGGCGTTAGTCTGTTTTCTCCTCTAGTTTTGTTATTATTGTTTTTACAGTTGTATAGTTCTTCATTGTTTCCATCATTGCCACTTTTTCTTCACCATCTTCAAATTCTTACTCATTTCTAAAATGCTCACTGCTCTCAACTTCTCTGTTCAAACAAACCAACTTCAGCTCTACCCACAGGATGCAATTGCAAGTTTTCTAATGCCTAAACCAGTGGTAGATGAGACTTGTTTGTTTTCCTTGTGAAGGCTGGAGCCCTGGTATTTTGCCAAAAAGCCATTATAAGTTTTTAAGTCACCTAGGAATAGAGATTTTTCACTATTATTTTGAATGCCTGCACTTGTGTCAGCTTTCCTTCAAGTAAAAATTCAAGATCAATATTAATTTTTAATGGTTTTCTTTGCCTATGTTAAATGTCCTTCAGTTGCATCTAGAGCAAACTTATTTTTTTCTTAACAAAACAATGGATCCTATCCAAAGCAAAGTTCAAACAATTCTTTGTTAAGCAGGTAGATATCCATTCTTGGTTTTGAGACCTAACAGTTATCAGAGTAGACAACTTTTCTTTTAGCTCCTTATTACTCTAGAAGACCTCATATGGCTGAAATTTTACAGTTAGTGTATTCACTGCCAACATTCCTGTAGTATGTTTTTTTCATTACCTGAAGTTTGTATAGTGATGAGTTTGCAGCTATTTGTTTAACAGTGTAACTGGAAAGCACTGTCAACCTAGGCTGGTGTCTCATTTGCATCACTAATTTAGCTTAGCAGATAAGTGTGATCTTTATGTAATCCAAATGCACACTACCGGAATGAAAGCAGTGTGCAAATGGAACCAGAAGGTTGATGACAGCAAAGCAAATTCTTCACTGGGTATAGAAAATATTATGATGTACGATGTGTATGACTTGACCAATACTGACTTTGAATTCTTGCTGAAGAGTATTTTGTGCTCATTGTGGACTTTTGGTTTAAAAATTTCCTTAGTAACTCTTTTTCAAACTCTTCTTTGAGCACACATAGAATTTCTAACTTGCTCTAACTGTTGATAATATCCCTCTCTGGGTGCTCTTTTTTGTTTATGTGTATTAATATTCTAATTGTTTTTGTTATCATACATTTGCCCCTATCCCCCAGCATTTTTTTTTTAATTCTGTCCAAATCCCAGCATAGAGCAGGATTTTATATCTGAAATACGTGGCATACCTTTTCCTTACATTTGCTGCTAGTACTTATTTCACTCTAATTTCACTCTAATTTTATACCCAAACCTAGAACTCACAGAAGTGCAAAAATCACAACAAATCTCTGTGAAACTGAGACCATTCCATAATTTTGCAAATTTCCCTTATGCTCCCTAGAGGACGTTCCACATCACATTAAACAAGGCAATCCCATATTTAATGACCCCTTATTATACAGTGCAACTACCTTGCGGAAAAAATCCTCATTTTCCTTCCATGTAAAGTAAATAAATTTATAGTGAAAACTCCATTTTACTTCATTTGTTTTTGTGTTCATCCATCTGCATGCAAATAGTAGTGCACAAAATGTGTGGAAAAATAATATGTTACTGAACAAAACACTATTTTTTAGCCATCTCCGCCATGCATATTTATTTTACATTATTATTTTGTTAACTGTTGGGAAGTGCAGAGCCATGAACAGAAGTGAAACCACAATTACTAATTGCATATGTTTTAGAAGCAGCTTTTCATTATCTGTCATAATTTTATAGCATATTAAAGATACTTTTTTCTGGGTACTGTAGTCATTTTCATCATTAGAGACTATAAGAAGCTCATTAATTACCTTGAACTGCCAAATTACTTTTCTTCCTAAATTACATGTCTATTCCCTATTTTATGTTTAGGACTTTTCAAGATAAAATTTAAGCTTTTTTCTTCTTTTTTTCTTTTTAGATTATGTACTAAAGCAACATGATCAGCTTTATAATTAAATGTTTTGACATGAATAAGCTTATCTGCTTTCCTGAAGAGAGTGGGTGCAGATCTTTGGGTTATACAAGAAGTCTTTATCATCAAGTACAGGAATATGAATGTGGGGAAAGTTATAAATGCTAAAATAGCCTTTTAGCATAATTAACAATTTAAATGCTTTTGTAGAGATTTGAAATAATGATGGACAGGAGAATTTAATATTTCATTTTCTCTAATCACAATATTGAAATATTGCCCACCAGCTAACAATGAGCACCACTACCATTAGTAGTTGATCTCTTTGAGCAGGCAAATACAAAATAATATCAGGGTAAGAAAAGGACCATCAACAAAACAATTTCTAGCTTTGAATCAACCCTTTTACCTGTTCTAAATTTACATGTAGTGTCTGCCTTTTGACTGAATAGAGTAATCCTGTAAGCTGAGTAAAAGGAACAGTGTTCTCACAGCTGGACTTAGTAGAACATTAACTCCAGACAGACATCCATCTACTCTTGAAGATAAATTATGAGTTATCAAGTCATATTTCAGAGCTGACTGGTTTGCAGCCTCCTACAACTGGGTCTTTGTGGTTCACACTTCAGCATTTCCTAGCCAAGATACGGTGCATCTCGGTCGCTCTACTTACTGCTTGAGGAAATGGACTTTCCTGCTCCAGTTTTGTACGAGTGATTTTCAGACAATAAAATGCTACTGAAATCCCTTTTAGCATTACTCCTATTTGAGGGAATGAATTGGCTGTTTATGCCAAAGTAGCTTTTAGCTATGAGACTTTGAATCTGTTCTGTTCTCTGCTATTCTGTCTAAAGGGTAGGTGTGCAAGAAAATAAATATTGCTTGTTTCCTTCAGAAAGATATTTTGCTTTAACAAAACTTCTATGCAACTGTTCATTGTCTGGATATTCATAAGTTTTCAGCACTCTCTGTATCTCTTATTTCATATACAATTTTTTTTTTTATACCCATAACATATTCAATATTTCTTAATGAGAGTTCAAATGCCATTCTGAAATAACTCAGTGGGCCACAAATTGCATTTTTCAGCAAGGAAAGAGTATTCAGGTAGACATTGTTTCCCAGAATAACAAAAATAGTAGTTTGTATTTGAGGATTTTTGAACAAATGAAGAAGCTCTTGATTACAGTGTTGAAGCTCTGCAATGGTCCTCTGTTTGACTATATTCCTATGTACTTAGGAGGATCAGCCATATTTTGAAGAAATGGATACAGTATCCTTTTCCACTACTCAAACACCAATGGTAAATTTCAGCAATAATACAAAAAGGTATGATTTTAACACATTTTGTATTATTTTCACGTCTCCTTAGGTATGAGTTCTGGCTATGGATTCTATTTCACTGTGGGGAAGAACTTATAATTCTCTAGCTGTAACATCATATAACTTAAACATTGTCGTTTAAATGATTTGGTACATAAAGGTACATCTATAGCTACGGAAAAAAAATATTTTACAGAAAGTTCAACTGTATTAGTCTTACTGTTAATTGTAAGTACTAAACCAGACCTTATAATATAATGATTGAATAAGTTTTCTGTGATAGGGTAGTAAAAGCTGTTTTGAAATAGTAGAATGATTAGAACTTGAAGGTGGATTGAGAATTTAAATGCTTGGCTCTGAGGCTCATTATCAGCATCACAAAATCCATCTAAATCCCAGACACCAGTAATGTACTGCAAGGGCTGCTATGTACAACATTGCTCCTGGACCCAGTATTTTTAAACATTTTTAAAAGTAAATTTTAAACTTTTAAGCATCTTTATTAATGACCAGATGATGGGAGAGAGTTCACTCTCAGGACTTTTGCAGATGATGCAAAACTGGAAGAAGTGATACCACCAGATGGCTGTGTTGCCATTCAGAGCGACCTTGATAAGCTGTAGAAATGGGGTGACAGGAATCTTACAAAGCACAACAGAGGGAAATACTGAGTCCCACAACGGGGCAAGAATAATCCAAGTCACCAGGACAGACTACGAGGCCAGCTGACTGGAAATCACCTTGACAGAAAATGGCCTGGGAGTCTTGCTGGACAAAAAGTTGTCCATAATACATGAGGGAAATTTTTTTTAAAAAAGGGTAAGATCAAGATGGTTTGACATCTAGTTACCTGAATTATACATTTTGACTTCCCATGTGTGGTACTGACAGTGGTCACCCTGATTATAAACAACAATAGAAATATTAATATTTATTAAGGAAAAAGACATTTGTGCAAATGTTTGACAAAGAACAACATCCAAAGTCACCCTTTTTTAATAGTGATAAAATTCTAAAATACATATAACGACCAGAAATTCTTTGTAATTAGGAAAAGCCGATAAAATAGAAAGAACACAATCTAAAAAAGTTTTGACTTAATCAGATACAGACTAGAAGAATCTAGTTTATTTTTAAGAAGAAAAGAACAGAAAAAAAAATAGAAGAGAGATTTTTAGAGCTCTCCTCTGTGAGAAGGAAAAATTCTTCACAGGAATTTTATTTTATACCCATCTTTCTTACAAAGTACTGAATAGGAAGTCTGCAAGTAGGCTGTGAACAACTTCAGTCACTGCACTACATAGTTTATCAGCTACATTACAAACACATGAGTTCTAGCAATACTGGTTAGCCCAGCATGATAGTTTCTTGTGCTTGATGCCAAGCCAATTTTATCAGTACTGCTCCTCAGAAATTTGGCCTTGTAAAAGAAAATGTAACTTTATCTTTGTAATAGAAATGAGATGTCATATGGCTGAGCAAATGCAGTGTGCTCTGTGAGTAACCACTGAAATTAAAAGTCAAGCTATCGAATGCAAACTGTCACACAGCTTAGTGTAATTAAAATTCTGTTTTCCCATACTTCCAGAAGGGATTTATATTTCTTTTCTTGACAAGGAAAATGTCTCAAGAGATATTTCTTATTTACAAGGAAATTCACGTCCTATGTTACATTGTGGTAAAAATTACATACAAGTTTTTTTCACATCTTTTAAGAAGAAAAATATGTTGCTTCAGAATGCTCCTCCAAAATTATTTGCTTCCATTTCCAAGTTAGTACTAAAAAATATCCCTTTTGAGTTATATGGTAATTAGATTAACTTTTGGCTTTCTCTTTCTTTTTCCTGGGAGATGTTTAGGAATAATTAACGTCTCCTAACTTTGGTCATATCAAACATGTATTTTTCTAGGCTAGTGCAAGCTAGTTCTTAACATACCATCTGCAGTAGTGGGGATAAAAAAGCATCTCTAGAAGGAAGCAGTCTCATACTACAAAAAGGCATACAAGAAGAATCTCAGCCAGAGTATTTAAGATTGGAGTAAAAATTAAAGCATAATGATAACTGTAGTGATTACAGTATTATCTCTGATCTAATCAATAAATTACCGAAGCTTTAATAGTCAAGGCCATTGCCAGTGAAAATACAAAAATGTATGTAACTTAACCATCTTCTTTAATACTATTTATCTATCTATCTGCACACATATAATGAAATTGAATAGGGCCACTCATTAAGGACCAAAGAACTCTACTAGAAACTATCACAGAATCACAGAATGGCTGAGGTTAGCTGGAGCTCTGGTGATCAACCCTAGAGTGGGTTGGTCAGAGTAGTGTGTGGTGAGGTTTTGCATATCTCTAGGGATGGAGATTCCACAACCTGTCCGGGCAACCTGCTCCGGTGTTTGACTTCCTTCACAGTAAGAAAAGATTTTATTATGTTTAAAAGGAGTTTCCGGTATTGCAATTTATATTTCACTGGGAACTACCGAGAGTATTCTGACTCTAACTTACTGAAACCCCTGCCCATCAGGTATTTATACGCAATGATAAAATGCACCTGAGTCTTCTCTTTTTGAGGTTAGAATGTCTCAGCTGTCTCAGCATCTCCTTACATGTCAGATACTGCAATCCCTTAATCATTCTACTGGCTCTAATTCTAATGCAAAATACAGACACAGTAAAAGTCAGTTCCTGATCAAAACTTCCAGGAAGAATATTGACCAGAAATATACTTTAATATATGTTCAGCTAAGCTGAGAAGAGAGATAGGTGTTGTGGGTCTTG
This sequence comes from Grantiella picta, assembly GCA_013397955.1. Lineage (NCBI taxonomy): Eukaryota > Metazoa > Chordata > Aves > Passeriformes > Meliphagidae > Grantiella > Grantiella picta. Next base: position 205,479 of record VZRM01005295.1, read on the forward strand.
CTTATTCAGTAACCTATGAGCCTGTGCTGTCATAGTTCAGAGCGTATGCACACAAACAAATTCTCTGGTTACCAGAGGAAAAGAAAAAATGTATTTGAGTCTAATTAAGTGTAGAAATCTAGAAGTAAGTTACTTCTTGCTGTGAAATAGTGCCAGGCATCATGTGAGAAGATTTAAGATTTTGCATTTCTAATTTCATTTTATTACATGAGTTAATCCTTTACCTACTTGTTCTGTGAAGCTGTATAAAGCTACCACTTCCCATTGATGAATTCTGTTAAAGATCCTTTGCTAAATCTAAGTTAACAGTAAAACAGTTAAAAGGGAATCTGGTCCCCAAAATAGTTTGCTTGCGGGTTGTGTTGTTTTGGGGTTAAAGCATACCGTAAAATATACTTTCATTGTGTCACATTCAGAAGCCTCATGAGAAAATATGTTTTACTAACATGATATAAAGTGTATTAATTTAATTTTCTATTTCTTGTTTTCTATTCCTTGTAGGAAATACTTTTGAAACTTACCTTATACGGCAGCAAGTTGTCTTCCAATCAATTCTAGAAGAAATCCAAATATATATTAAAGACGTTACTTAAAGATAAGAACAAGAAACAAATCGTTTTATAGAAAATTATTTTTTTCCAAAATAGTAAAATAAAAATAAGGATTTCACTTTGCAAGTCTTTTTAAACTTTGTTTAGCTTGACTAATACATCATTTGAGTGTTTCCATTGTCTTACAGCAGTCTTCCAAGCCTTCAGTTCCTCTCCTTCAGATCAGAAGAAACTATTGGGTCTTTTTCCTTCTTAGATTATCAAGTATGTATTATCAGGTGTTGTTTTATTACAGTTGTGCTCACTTCTGTTACAACATCTGTATCTCTTGAACCTTAAGAAAAGCAAATGAACATACATGGTTTATATTGACTGAATTGGGTAGCATGTTCAGTACTTGCTTCATTTAACTTTGTCTGTGAACTAAATATTTACATTAATCCAGTTGTCTAGATTCTATATATCCTTGATAGACATGTTCTTCTATAGGACAGATGACAGGCTGAGTGAAAGGAGTGAGAGGATTTATAGATTCAATCCTTGCAAATTGGGTCAACATTTAATTGGCTAATGTCAGGCTGAGAGAGACCTAGGCACTCTAGCTAAACTGGTGACACTTTTGAGAGAGAATCAACTTTTTCACCATTTTAAACATGGCACATATTTTTCTTATATTCCATTAATTCTTTATTTTCTCATCAGCTGCTTTAAACTCATGCCAATTTACTTTGACGTAGTAGTTACACAATTCTCTGAAGTAATCTTTTTGGTCATCACTTTATTGGTTTCAATAATTAAGTTTCCTTTCAAATTAATTTATTCTATTTTTCACTATGGTTTCTCAGCTAAGAATCACTAAATATTTCAGTTTAAAAAGGACTTTTGGAGATAACCTGCTTCATGGATTTACATAGAAAGATACAGAGATACTTTTGAATACAGTGGAGAATAGTTTCTCTGAAATCAAATCACATGTGGACCAAAAAAATTCAAGAGATATTTTGCTCTTGCTGCCCAGATGGCACAAAAAGGGTAAACAAAAAGAATGCCATGTCTTTGATTTGCTGATCTTGCCTCTCGTGAAAAGTATTACTCATCAGAAAGGTAGGCATAAGTATCTCAAGTTCCAGTTCTCCAGTGTTCCTAAATGTGTGGTATGTTGCATTGACCAGTATCATGATCTATATCTAGAATGTCTTAAAATGTTAATTTAATAATTTAGTCTTAGACAAACAGAATCATTTCAAATCATAGCAGGGAAGTGTATTTATCTCAATGAACAGAGATTTTGGTTTTCAGTTAATAAAACCTATAAATATCATACACAAAACAAACTTTGCATGTTTTAGAAACAGACTTTGTCCGCATATCTAAAACACATTTTATTGTTGCTAGGAGTTTGACTAAGGAAATAAAACCTTAGAATTTATCTTCTGTGGTTATTTTCTGTTCTTGAAAGTTAACTGAAAAGAGAGTCAAACCAAATAATTTGGTATTACATTCAACCTAAGCCTCTGCTTTTTGGCTGATACCCTACAGCCATCAATGCAGCAACTGGCTGAAGGTGATTTAATGGCATGTATTTCAATAAGAATATCAAAAGAGATCCCAGTGTATGAAGCAATAAGTGTCTTCTATAGCTCAAATCAACATGACATCTTGCTGAACACAGTATAAACTGCCCTGAGATTTCTGCCATTGGAATCATCAGATGAAGCTCTAAAAAAGAAAATAATTTCTTGGCTCAGGAAATGTTTGTTTTAAGAGATCCCTGCTTATAAAGGCAATAAAACCTGGTCATTTGAGACTGAGAAAAGTTTTCAGCACCTGTAAATCAAAATCTTCCCTCTGACAAGATTTTTGGCTACTGTCCATGATGGATTTTTGGCTGTTTGAAGTTCCGAAAGTAAAGGTCTCTATTCTTATTTGAAAAATGGAAGATTTGCCTGACCTTTAAATTATGCAGTTCAGATAAATGATGTAGTTCAAACTAAAAAGATTAGACAATGTTAATGAGGATTCCACTTCTTAGTATTTGTACCTATAAAACAATTTTCTCCCTCTTCAATACTTGAACTGTGAATTATTGCTAACCCAAACAAACAAATTTCACCACTCCCATTATCTATTTGATTCTTCCCCAGAATAAAAATCACTTTTATCATAATGTATGCACACCATTGCAGAATCATTTATATGCCTCAGGCAGAGAGATTATATAATTTTAGTCAATTCAGATTATTATTCAACTATCAGTTGATACAATTGGAAATGCTATACATTTCATATACAATCAAGTGGGACAAGAATATATATATAGTTGGCCAGCTGTTCCATTCATTACACTGAAATGATTAAATGGATAGTTCAAAAGCAGGGAAAAAAACCCCAAAATCCCAACCCAAACAAACAAATAGACAAATAATCCATGCCAAACAATTTTTTCTGTTACTCAAAAAAACATGAGCTCACGGAACTCATATTTTTGAAAAACAAAAATAAACTGAGATCAATGTAAGATTAGGTAGAGAGACACATTTTTTCATTCTTTCTATCTCCTGTTCCTGCAAAATATAATGGAACTTATGTACAAGTACACCAACTACCTAAAAATATGGGCGAAAAATACAGAATAGTAGATGGATCCACTGAAGCAATTTGCCAGAGCTGAGACTGGGGCAAAGTGGTTAAGAAGTCAGCAACATCTTCTTTTAGAAGGAATGAACATTTTCCCTATGTAAGCAAGGAGATGGATGAAGGTACATACATATATTAATATCACATATGTTTCAAGCCAGTTCTGTCATGTGCAGCTTACGTCATGAGAGTGTAGAGATCTTCTTGATGTGAGGACTGGCAGGAAATTATATTATATGAAGTCTGGTTATTTAATCATGATTAGGAGTGTTAGTACCACATGATACAGTAGAAAGTTGCAAAATGGTAATCCTCCAGAGCTGTTCAGTGTTCAAAGAGCTGACACTTACAATACAGAGGGAGACTGGAGAAGTGTGTGCATGGAGATTGCCATTATATCCAGGGAAAATAAACAAAAAAGTAGTTTGTGGTCTAGGAACCTAGGATTTCATAGGTTTCAGGACTTGTAGTTTTGCCCAGCATAACACAAGACACCTTACTCTGACTTAAGAATCTGCTTTTGTAATTAAGCATTTTAGTTCTTTTAGCTGTTTTTTTCTTTGTAGGTATTAAACCTCATACATACCCTTTCACTTCTATGCTACAAAAGAGTTTTTTTTTTTTTTCCTTTTGGGGTTTTTTTCTGATATAGCTTTGGAACTATGGTGATTAGATGCAATATATGTATGTTGGTTGGCTATAGATGTTAATATAGTTAGTAGCAGCAAGGGCAAATATGGCTTCATGATTGACATATTAAATACTAATGATAGTAACTCTAAGAACTCTTGGGAGCGATGGCATGAATTTACCATTTGCTACTCATTTACTGTTCCTTTATTTATATCTCACTACACACATAGTTCTCCCTGCCACAATTTACAGCTTACTCTTTTCCTTCTAAATATGTCATTAATTTCTTAGAAGCTACAAGACCATAGAGAAGCTGTAGCTTTCTGTCTGACACCTTTTGCGGAAGCTGCTTATCAGAAAGCTATACATTTCCTATATTCGATACCTTGAATTTTGCTCTAAATGGAACTCTACTTACATGGTCTCTCTAAAACTTCAAGTTCCACTTCCCAACTTTAATATTTCACACTTCCCATCGTTACTATAAGCCAGTTGTGAATTCAGGCTAGTTGCTATGTAAATCTAAGTAATCCTAATTTTGTGCTCCTGGCTTTCAAAGTGTAATATATTCCCTTACAGGGAAATAGAAATTCCAGATGAGGTAGATGGAAAGGAATTCAGGCACCTTTTAATATTAGTGGATAACCCACAGGATAAACCCGCCTAATCCTTCTCCTATGCTGTATGTTCCTGACTCCTGACTTCTTTCCTATTATCAATATTCATATTCCTTTAACATCTCCTTTCTTAATACTTTCATCTCTATCAGCTGGTACTCATTTATTTCTTTAAATAATTTTTGAAAGTCTGTTGAATACCCTGGAATGCTCAGTAGTATCCAAGTCAGTTGCATCTAGGACTTAATCTGCAGAGTTTTTTTGCAAGACCAATATGAATTCTACTTCTCAACCCTTGAAGTTGCTGCTGTCATTTCTACTGCACTATTTTTATTTAATCTAGCAAAGATAAAGCCAACCCTCAATTTTGCCTCTGGCTGCAACATTCAATGTTTAGGACATCATATTACAAAATTAGTTTTAAGATTGAATTGTAACTTTATTCTGCCCATGATTTTCAAATTGTTTTGGGTCTTCTTTATATCTTCTTTAGATGCTGAGTAATGTGATTACTTTTACAGAATTTAGTAAATAACTTTTTGAGACAGTCATCTTCAATAGCAGGAGGTAGCACCAAGGTAGAAATTTCAATGTTCCTTTGTAAGAAATGGTCATAGTAGACCTTTTTCAGAACAGATCATCAGATACTAACAGATTTGCATTCTCTCTTGTTTTCCCTAGTAAGCTAAAGATTTCAAGGGAATTAGATTCTTAGAGTAAGTATAGATGACACGGAAGTCTTAATAATTTAAAAATTTGTATTCAGTTTCAGCAAATTATACACAAAAATATTCCATATGGAACAAATGCCTTACCCACTGAAGTTACAGCAAGGCTTAAGGAAATTATTATGTCTCATTTTGTGCAATGCATGGCAACTTTTCTTTTATGTTACCTTATCTCAACGGATGCTAACTGATATTACCCAGTTTTACCCCAAAGCACGAAAAGTTAATTTTAACCAAGACAATTCAAAACTAAAGCATTAGGATGCCTTGGTGTCCTGGAGTGATGTTATGATAATACATTATCCCCTATCGTTGGTTTATATGCCCAAAAAAAATGTGGTCCTGTCACTTTAACTACGTTCAGCTGCAGAGAGATACGCGGGTTGTTTTGAAAAACTTTTTCCCCAAGCCTGGCGCGGGGGAGGATTCTTCGCTCAGCAGAGACTGCGCGTGCTGGATGGCTGTCGGAGTGGACTCTGTTCCACTTCGTTTTTTTTCTCTCTTATTTTTTTCATTTTTTCTTCGTTT
>VZRM01005296.1:0-72615 GCA_013397955.1 Grantiella picta
CCCGCCGGCCGGGCTGCCCCGCCATCCCCCGCTGGGCTGGGCGCAGGTGCCCACTCGCGTCCAGCCCCACCCGTGTCCAGCCCCGCGCCGTGGGAGCGGCGCTCAGAGGCTGTGAGGGAGCCGAGCGGTGCCCCGGGCTGGCCGCGCACCCTCCTCCGCAGGAGCGGCCGGGCAGGTGCCGCTGCCGGGGCTCCGCCAACGCAGCCGTTCTGCGCGGCCAGGGCAGGGTAATGGGTACGTTATACTCCATCCGTTTGCAGTTCCTACAGCCCTTCGCTCTTTGAGACGAGGGCACTAAGGCACCCCATACTGCTGCCCTCAGATACTACAAGAAAACGCGAGAGACAACTGTCACCTCCCTACTCACTGGCTGGATGAAAGACCATCTGCTTCCAGAAAAAATACTGACAACTAGAAAGTAATACATGTTCCTGACTTTTAAGTGTTTGCTTAAAAGTCTTATTTTTGAAACGGAGCCAGTAACAGGGATACACTGGCACTGTGAAAAGCACACCACTGATAAGCAACTATGAGGAGGATCTTCTCTTGGTAACTTTTGAGTTAGGATCTGAAGAAAAAGACTGGAGTTGTGTCTCTGTTCCTGCTTTATATTAAGTGTACTGGACGTAAGATCCCTAAGGGCGTTTTCACTGAAAAGAGCAATAAAGTGTCCGGCATGAGCTCTAAACCTTAGAACCAGATAGTCACTGGCAACAGTTCATTGCAACATTTAGTTTTATGCTTTAAAAACCCCACATTATTATTATTACTATTACTATTATTATTATTATTATTACTCTGCTGGAACTGGCCCAACCAGGTGAATGTACTTGTTTTAAAGCACAGCAAAACAGGTTGCTTTGTCTTGCCAATATTTTGGGCTCCATTACACTTGAACCAAGACAAAAGAGTAAAAGATGATGTGTTGACTGTGCTATTCATTACACATAAAACTCTTCTCTATCCCCAAGTTCATATATTGATATAGGCTTTAAGCAAAAGATCTGCTGCAGAAAACTTACTTTTTCTTGTGTGTTTACCAGGCAATTGCCACAGCACAGCACTCCCAAGAATTCAGATGCCTTGTAGGCACCATGGCAGATCTTGGTTGCAAAAAGACAGCTGTACACAGCTGTATGTTAAAAATTTCTCACTTGCAAAGAAAAGCTGCATTATAATACTAAGAGAAGGGTAGCTATGCTATCTCCAAGAGGTCTCATTCATAGGAAGAAAAGGGTCTGGAAACCACAGATTGAATCTAGAAAGAATTCTGCCAATCCCTCCTGAGTTATGAGGTGGTATGGTATCAGGTAGAACTTTACCTGTGCTTCAGAACTTAGACTGAAGCCTGTTTGGCAGTGGTAGACAATGTCTCAGTAAGCAAATGCTGTGCTGCTCTGACCATGATCTTATGAAGTACATCAGTAAGTGACTAATTGCTAAGCCAGGTAGCATGTGAGCAAGACTAGCTCTGGCATGTTACAGTATTTTAGTTCTAATCTCTGCTGCAGAGTACACATTCTTCTTCATCTACTCTGCCAATTGCATGACTACAGTTTGCTTCAGGGAGAGACACAACTGCAGCCAGATGGACTAGAGACAGGAGTTCTTTTCAAGAGCAAAGACCTCAATACTAATGTATTAATTAATTACTGTACTTGGTTTACATGGTGGGAATGCTCTGCTTGATACAGTTCCTGACTCCTGATATTGGAGAAAGATTACTTAACCTGTTCCAGTCTGAAAATTAACTACCAAATTTTACCAGCCCTCCAGGAAGGAAGACTTGTTCTAAATTAAGGGCAGCTGAACATCATTCACCTCCACTCTGGAGGTCCCAAAGGCTGTTCAGCTGGGCACTGAGAGCATCAGAAGAGTTGGAGCCTTGCTATGTTAAAGCAGAGACCATAAGAAGGCCTTTTGAAAAGCCAAGGAACATGCACTTGGCACTGTTTTCCCTCCCTGTCTCTTTTGCTGCCTTTACTTTAATTTCCCTAACCTCCCTCCTGCTTCCCATTTAAATTTTGGAGTGATTGCTCCCTCTCAAGAGCGAATGCAGAGTCCTGCCTGTCATCCCTGCATCTCCTCCTCCCCTTGCTGCTGCTGAGCTGCTCAGAACAGCATGCATCGTGTTTTCCCAGCAGCGCAGGAGGAAGTTGTCCTGCTGCTGAGGGGGCGAGGAGCAATCCTTCCCACACCTTATCTGTGCAGCAGAGCAACTGACACTCAATTTGTTCTGAGCAACTGCAGAGATAGGAGTCCCCTAATTCTACTGCAATATTATCTGAGATTTTTCATGGTTTTACATAACAAGCGTGGCTATCTGATGAAAACAACCCAATATACTCAGGCCCTTGGCTGCTTTTTTCTAAGAGATGAACATCAAGGGAATGTAAAATGGCATCATTCTTTCAATAGAGAGCAAAACATAAATGCTTGAAAGAGCATTCATTAGGAGACTAGATGCAACATCAGTAACTTACAAAGGAAAAGCTTGTTTAAAGTTTTAATTTGCTAGGAGAAGATGCTGCAGAAAATAATGTTTTTGAGGGAGGTATGAACTAATCAAGACAAGAAATATCTGAATAGAACAGGAATCACAGAATCATAGAATCATTAAGGTTGGAAAATACCTCTAAGATCATCGACTCCCAACTGCAAACCCACCAGTGCCAAGCCCAGCACTGAATCATTCATCAAAGTGCCACTTCTACACATAATCACACGCATTAACCTACTTGATCATCTGTTCAGCACATGGTGATTCAGTCACACCCCATCTCCTGGAGTGAGCGCAGGGATAGCCACTAGCACCACTCCCCAGCAAGTTGCAAAGGTTCCCTTTTGAGTTGCAAGGGGTAATGGGGTGTTTTTACTTGCAAAGCTGAAAGACTTCCCTGCCCATGAGCCAGTTCTTTGGCCAGCTGCCTCTGTGAAAGAGGAGAAATCTATTTCAATTGGTTTCATTAAAATTCTTTGAGTTACAGCAGCTTGGGAACAAGACATTAGTGCTACTTCAAAAATTCAGACATGAGTACAGCATAAAATTATAAGACTGGCCAAGAGGGTAGAACAGCACTGCAGTACTAAACTGCTGCTTGCCAGTCACAAAGAATCATTTCACACTAACAGTGGGAATGAAAGTGTGTGAAAATCCCCATTGGGATAAGGAAAGAGAGAATCTGAGAAAGAAGATTAGATTGTGGTAGAGTAGGAAGCTAGAGTTTCCCTCCCTTGAATTGTTTCAACCACTTATTATTTGTTTCAATACTTCTCTGTGAGCCACTAATTGTCGCAGTGGGATCTTTCTGCTTCATTTCCTTCTCTTTGTGAGAGCAGGCGTCAACACTGCAAAGAGTTAGAAATCTGCAGTCTAGTATACAGAAGACAGTGTCCAATTTGCAACATGTCCAGCACAGGTCAGTGGCATGGCTAAGCCTTGGAAAGTGCCTTTTATACAAGCACTAAAGGTGTTCGGGGGAGAAAAATCACTAAAAATCACCCAAAAACAAAGACAAAAAAAGAAAGGGTAGTTTTACAAGTTTTCTCTTCACCCCTTGCTCTGTTACTCTTTAAGCAGGAGTACTTAGTAGAAAGAGTACATGATGCCAAAGGAAAATAATAGTAGCTACCTCAGTTGCATCTTAGGTATCCTCAGCAGCAGCAGTGTTTCACACTCAGAAACTGTTCAAAAAGCCTGTTTTATGTCCTCATCTATGCCTTTCCCCAGTGCTAGATCAACAGTTCCTGTCAGATACTTGCCTGAGAACAGCAGAAATGCATAAAAGTTTTGGAATTAATATGTCACATTACAGAAATGGGAGAACATATCTGTTTTAAACTTACTGTACTTTGCATGTGAGGGCAAGTTCCAGGAATGGCAGTTCCCTGGGACCTGCAGCTGCTCTGGTCTCCGGTACCACTGCCTCCTTCTTAACGTAAACTTCACAACAGCACAGCAGGACAGGTTGACTTCCTAGCCAAACAAAAGAAGAATTTGCCCCTCCCTGCTCCATACCAAGTATTTCTCTTTGGTCACACTGAAGGACTTCTCCATGTTCCAGATGACCACCAGCCAGGTCATGTACAACTACACAGATTAAACCCTTGCTCAATAGTTGTCTTGATGTGGACATACTCACTACTTTCTTCCATTGCTTTTTCCTAATCACCATTTTTAGTCCTTTAGAGCTAGTATTACGACACTTATGTCAAATAACCTGTCTACACATTTCCTGCTTAAGACTTCCTTTTCAAACACATTCACAGCAGAAAATACGAGTGAAAGAGAAGCAGAAGATTACACAGATTTAGGTGAAGCAAAAGTAGGCATTTAGGAAAACATGAGAGTCATTCAACCGAGTGACCTTTCTAGCTTGTGTTTCTTATCTTTGCTATCTAACAGGAAGACTGGAGACCTACAGCACACACATCTTGTGCTGTTTTACATTTATTTTCCTTTGGTGTTTTTCAGCTGTATAATTTAAACCTTCTTTCCTTTTCTATATCTGTAACTACAACACATTCTAATATTTACAAATGGAGAGTGACTTGGCAAAATATTGGGTGCAGTCTGTCTGCCATCAGAGAGGCTTTCTTCAAACGGACCTGCCCACTGCAAGAATTGGGAGATCTGAACTGTTTGTTTAAAATCTAACTTCCTCTGAAAATAGCCATGCACAGCTGTAGACCTATTGAAAACCGTTAAACAACTGGAGATTTAGACCAAAACATTGGTTAGAAACCTTTTAGTGAACTAGATATGCCATGATAAGTGGGAGCAAAGGGTGCCCAAGTTGTTCAGAACCAAGATGCCAGAAAGCAAGGCACTGTGCTAGGTAGCAAGCCTATTAATGCCTAATCCTGCCATGGAAAAGAGGTAGGAACCCAAAACTTGGACATTTGAAATAATCACAGACTTCAGCATTTTTCACAGGTTAGAAATGCAGATGCTCAGTCACCAAAAACATTGCCTAAGACATCTTTATTTCCTCTGGATGCAAAGGGATAATTACAAAGACCTATGATTAAGACTGAGAACATCCTGTATTCTTGCTGAAAAGCACCTATGAGACAAAGAACTGGATATGCTAAATAGAAGAGCACCTAAAACACCCAGTTCCCTCACAATGCTCCTACATCATGGATTTATCAACAGGAAAGCATTAGTACCAGTTCTTGCAGTGCAAACATGTAGTGCTGCCTGCTTCAGAGGGCAGATGTGGCCAGAAGCTTCCAGTAAGAAGCTCTAAGCCAGGACAACCACCTCCATTTAGCACCACAAAGGTGTGGTGAGGGGAGAGCCACACACTGGCCCTACTTGCTCTGCACCTCCTCTCTCATCACAAAGCTGTGCATTTCTCCCCATGCTGGAGCTCTGCAAATGAGCCTTCTAAGCAGTGTGAGAAGAACTGGATGATACTGAGGAAATTGTTCTTGAGCATGAGCTTTGACCCTTCTGGGCAGTGAATATGAACCACATGGGCTGGACAAGTCCCTGGCACATTAGCTGCCTTTGTGAAGTTATTTGCTGATTCAGAGGTGTGAAACTCTAAAAGACACTGTGGAAGCAATGGCACTGCTTGTGGTACTGAAACAGCATGGATTCCTCCTGGGCTGTTACGACTTCATAAATATTGACTTTGGATAAACCTTCTAACAATATTCTGGTTGGGATTGGTTTTTTTTTCCCTTTTTCCTCCCAGGTGGGCTCCCAGAGCTAATTTACTTAAGGCAACATACATAACACAAGAATAAGCCTTTTGAATAGTGATGCAAGTGCTTGGTCATGAAATGAAAAAATTTGGATTTTGATTGATAGTTGGAATTCATGCTGTTTGTTTGATTTACTCCGAATTCTTTGTCACCTTAATGCTATTCCTGCCAATATATGTCAGAACACTACTGATTATGGGCTGAAATACTGTTTCAAAGCAGTTTTTCAGTCTTAGGCTTACCAGTTTTCCTTCCCCTTCCATAGGAAGAATGAAAATTTAGCCATGAATCTTTTGTCATCAAGAAATCTTTCTCAGCTACAACTAGCCACATGCTATGCCTCTTTCTTTTCTCATCTGCAGCAGTATGAAAATTAAAACAAAATAATTTATTTCAGTGAAATAATTTCTATGCAACACATTAGAAGTAGATCTAATATACTTTAGGAAAGTACTATTAGTTTTCACTCTGTGGCATGATTGTCATTTCTTTAGTGCACTGCTATACCAGTTGGCAGTCACAACTGTCACCAAGTGAGCACCAACACACATTTCTCCCAGTGTTACACCCAGCAAAGCCCTGAACCAATACAGAACTGTCAGGATGCCACAGTGAAGATAAGTACATGAAGGAGGCAATTGTTTCCTTGCTTTGGAGGGAAAATCAGATATTTCTTCCTCTAGAAAAGCTCTTCAGTGTTAAATGTTCCTATGTGTTAGCCTGAATTGGGCCCAAATTTCTAGTCTTTTAGTCTCAACAGAACAGGTTGAGAGAAAAAGGAAGAAAACAATGAGGGTAAACCATAACTACATCTGAGAAGACATGAGCTTAAATACTATTTAAGGCACTTAGCTATACTCCCCCTTGGCAATGGCAGGTAGAGCTTGGTAGACCAGCAACATTTCCAGGAATGCAAGTATTGATATCTAAGTTTTACTCATTATTTCTTGCCCCTTTACTCCAGTATGCACCACTGCCCCTATACCAGACACACTTGCACAGTCTGAACTCACACATGTAGCTTGGCATAGAGGCTGTTTTCAGACAATTTTTCTCTTTAACATTACTGTCTTTCCTGATTTACTGATTCTTGGCTGAACTTAAAATTATCTGAAAACCATTGCCCCTGAGAAAACCTTTACTTAAGTACTTGCTGAATGTCTAACCTGAAGAACATCCAGAGATCCAGATTCTGTGCTATGGCTCTGATCAAACACTTGAACGCAAGTCATTGGCAGGAACACTCCTATCAGCTTCTTATCATGCTGTCTGCTGGCAACTTGATGCTAAATAGCTTAACATTTGTATCAGCAACTTAATCAAGATAATTATTTGAAGCAGAAGAGAGTTGTTTACCAAAAATAAATAAAAGGCTTATGGATTATCTAAGTGCTGAGCTATGGGGTTTGCCTTTTTGTAGAGTGGACATGCCTAGCTGCTTTTCCCCTGATTCATGAAAACAGTCGGACCACAGGCAACCTGTGTGCTGATCTGCAGGCAATTCTTGTGTCAAAACATTGGTCTGTGCAGAAAACATTTCCCGTGCATGAGGAACAGCATGAAAAAACCCCACTGTGTTGGGCCCCTGTCCTGTACCCCTGAACATTATTAGATCTGCATCATCTTGTACTCTCACTGGAGGGTGTGAGTCCTCATAGAGTAAAGATTTCCATTCTGCAGTGAGAAGAATAAAAGTGCAATTGAACATCATGTACTGACTGAATTATTAGGTTATTAAAGAGAGAAAAAGACAGGACAGTGGAAAATGGACATGTGTTCAATTTCCCTTTCTGAAAAGCAGGGGTTTTTTTAGGATGAGGCATATGCACGCAGCAGTTCAGGGAGGGTATGTACAAGTTAGCCTTTTACATAAATGGTCATGGCCAAGACTATCCAGCTGCTCTGTAAAACACTTTCTACACCATGAAAAGTCATCTTTACAGCCAAATCCCTATGAGCACAATGTGAGCAAGATTTTACCCTGTCTTCTGCAGATACAGGGAGTCATTCTGGGTAAAGAAACCAAGACATGTTCCATAGAGCTCATGAACAATTCCCTCATCTAATAAGCCTAGCATAGGGTTTATTCTTGGAAGGTTTACCAGCAGAGTAACCAGAAAAAATCCTAACAGACTTGAATATATTTTCTGTGCTAGAGATTCACACCATAAATTCAGCAATATATAATCTAACAGCCACAGGATGCACAGTTTCTAACTGTCTAATATTCAAGAGTTTAGTTGCGTATGATCAACCACAGCTGCCAAAGACTTACTGTACAAAACACACTCTTATTTCAGTTTGGGCTCTTAAGAAGCTTTAAGATGCAGCGAATAATTAAAATCCTGTCTTCCCCNGAGTTACAAAATAGATTGTCAGTATAGTCTTTTTCCTGCCTTCCTCCAAACACCTGACACAAATATCAGGAATTTCACAACAGGAAGGGTCTTCTCCCTGGGATGACGCAGCACTGAGCATTGCTGAGCTGCATAAGAGTCTTGGGTGGCACAGCTCATCCAGCCTTCCTGTGTTTCTCTCCCCAAGCTGTGCAGAACCAGCTCCTTCCAGGCTGCTCCCTGGCCAGGCTCAGCACAAGGACAAGCTGGCAGCAGAAAGCCTGGCCCAGGCAGAGCTGCAATCCCCATAGCCAAAGGCTGAGCCCCAGTGATAATCCCTCCCAACAAGCATTTGTGCTGCAGCTCCTCAGCTGCCTGTTCTCTGCCTGCCCTCTGAAGTAACACACTCTGGCCTCTCAAAAAAGCCATTGATTTCAAAACCTGAATCAAAATTAACTTATTCACTACAGTGAAATTAAGGGAGAAACAAAGTGGGGGGAGAGAAGGAAGGGAGGGAAGATATTCTATCTCATTTGAAGATTAACATGAGGATAGTATAACAAACTACACTTCATATGTTGCCTTTCTCTGTGCATAACGTAAACAGAGCTCAGTTCACTTCAAGCAGATGGTCCACAGACTCCAAGCACTTGAAACAAGGGACGAGCACAGGCAAGCACAAAAGGATGAGGAGGACCAGGGTTCTTAGAACATCCCAGTGTAGATTTTTATGTACAGACACACTTCATAGCAAGACACGCAAACTCTGGGTCACTGACCGACCTTCCATAACACATAACCTACATAATATCACTATCTGCCCAGCAGGGTAATTAGACATGCAATTGTATTTTACAGATACCACACACGCACACAGAGCCTCAGATTAGGTAGTTTACCATATTCTATAAAGAAGTAAATAGAAGTACTGTCATGAAAGGCATTTTTCTCTTATTGGAAAAACAACTTAGAGATGTTTAGAGAGTGAGTGCAATACTCCTCACTATCTAAATATCTGTAATTCCCAAATTCTTTGAAGTAGGCATTGCTAATTTTTTTTTAAATGCAAAATATTCCCTTATGCCTTTCAGCTGCATAGAGGAGAAAAGAAGTTTTTAACAGATGTGTTTACAGGCACAAAAGAACAAAAACATAACCTTATAGGTCTGTAGCAATTTTTCTATCTGTAGTGTTTCTGGATATTCACTTTACAATTCCTGTAGTTTATTGCAGTTCTGTGGGGTTAATTAAAATCCTTCTACAAAATCAGATAAACAAGAGGAAAGGGGGAGGGAAAGTGTGCATTTTATGTACTGTCGATTCATCTTCAGTGAAGCCTGCCCCATGTGTAAAATCAAACATCTGGGGAAAGCCTGCACTTCAACCAGAGCAATCACTATTCACATTCCAGCTTGAGTAGCTGGTTCTTTTCTTGAATTTTGTGTGTATGTATCCATGCACGCATACATGGTTTCAGCACACATTTCCCAAATGAAAGAAAAAGGTGAGAATTTATATGGCATTTTATTAAATTGTGAATAGAAAACATCTTAGAAACTTCTACTCAGATTTTATGGGAATGAAGAAGTAGCCTTTTTAAGTCATATGTAACAGTCACATACTGATGTGAAAGTAATCAGTATAATAAAATAAATCAATCTAGATAACATTTACCCTCTATGTATGTATAGGATCTTTCAATACATTATATGATCCAAGTTGGAATTAAATCAAGGAGGAAATACCATGTGGATTTCAGGCAGGTGGATCAGACCCTTACACTGCAAGGGTCAGAAACAGCTTATATTCAACTCTCAAGTAGTCATTTTATGCAGAAAGATGGGCTCATGATTGTATAATTCCCCAGGGCTCAAAAGAGCACGGTTTGTTTCCTAGTTCCGGTGTCTCCACCTGTCAAGTCATTCATTTTGGTAACTAAATGTTGCTTCTTCTGATGGAATCTAGCATTTTACTCTTCTCAGATAAGCTCTGAATGAAATTTCTTTAGTCACACCAACAGCCTTGCCTCGGGACCCCGAGAGCTCTGAGATAACATTTTATGCCAATGTCACCACTGAGTTTAAATTAAAATACAGGTCACTTGGTCATTACTTTCCATATTTTTATGTGGTTTGCTTCCAGTATTTCTTTAGTAATCACTGCATCTTTTGCAGCAATTTGCAGCTCAGATCCAGAGACAACTTAACCAACTTCCTAAATTCCATCCTGCACACTGAAGCATTTGTACATCTTGCTTACCTTATATCATGTTTGCGTGGGTTCAATATTCTTTAAAAAAACAGTATAGCTCTATTTATTTTTCTTCAATGGCCTTCCTCTTGAAAGTTTAGTTTAATTTTCTATTGGAATTAGGGATGTAATTTCAACTCTGAGGAAACTAGAAAGAAACCACCTATTTGTTATACAGACACTGTCTGTACAGTCAGTCAGAGTCTAAGCACAGTTTGTCAGAACAAGTACTGAGAGCCAAATCCTAACCTCCACTTGAAGGTGTAGACTAGATGAAAGAAATAGAAAATGCATTACAATGTCCAGAAACCTGTCAGAGGCTGACAGAGATTTTAAATCTTAGCTAGCACAGTGCTCTGCTTCCCATGCTTCCAGGGCACTGTGAGTTTGGGGATTCCAGGTTACAATGGATGTTGCTGGCTGGAGAAGCAGTGAAGGCAGAGAAGCCTGGATCTGCACAGCTGAGGGTTCTGACACATCCTAGAGATGATCAGCAGAAGTAACTCTGAGTCAACTCCGATGGGTTTTTTTATGGTTGTTTTTCTACCTGCACAAACTCACAATTCCCTGGTATGTGCAATGAAGAATATGAAGACTTTCAGACAGGGCATTTGGTTTTGGATGGGACAATCCCCTGCATACTTGGAAATCTAGAGAATTTCCTGACACATTATGAAATAATTAGTTGGCCAGAGATTTACTTCTGGGCCCATTCAGTCAGGAAGACAAATTTTATTCCCTCACAATCTCTGACTGGAGCTGGACAGAAAAGCTGGGGGTTTTAATCCCTAGGGCAAAGTTGATAGTCTTGAGATGATGGATTTTCCAAAGAAGTTACAATTACAGTGAAAAATTTTAAGTTTACTGTTTGGTTGTTTGGGTTTTTTTTAACCTATACTTTTCTGGTTTTCTCACTTTTGTCCTAAGATTTCCTCTGGAAAAAGAAGAGTTGGGGGAAAAGGAGCTTGGGGAAGGAAGAGAGAATGAAAGTGATCCTCCCCTCCACTGGTTTTCACACATTTAATAAAATCTGTTTCTTAATAGAAGATAGTGATTATTAAGAAAATATGTAAGTGCAAATGCAGCCTTTTTCTAATTGCTGAGATAAGCCAAATGTAACCCAGAGGAGTATCGAGATTCAAACTTGTAAAGTACAATTCATCAAAGTAATGAAATGCAAGTAATCAGAGTTTTTGGAATTCCAAGATTACTGTTGGCACAAGGTAAACCAAGCTCTAAAAAAACTTCTCAAGCAGCAGGCAGAAGAAAACTTATCATAAACATAACCCAAAATGAGGCCTTTTGAACTTTGCTGACATCAGATAGAAAGATCTGGGGAAAAAAAGAAAAACAAAGAAGAAAACAAACCTAAACAAAACCTAAAGACATTATTTAGAAACATTTTTGCTTGATGGTCACAGTAGACTGATGTACACCATTTGAAGGAGTTCAGTGCTCTTCATTTGCCAAGAAACCTACAGCCTCCTCACTTGTTTCACTGTGAAGAGACAGCATAACCCAGCAAAGATCATCTGTGCAGCCTTGCACAGGGCAGAGCAAGATTAATAGTCACGTGCAGAAATCTTCCTGAGATATTGCTTAGCTGACTAGATAAAAAATACAACATGGAACTAAAACCTGCTCCAGCAGACCCTGAAGCAGAATATATGTTCTCTATGTAACCTAGAATAGGTTATAAAATACATACTCTTGACACATTTACTGGCCCATACTTTATCAGGCAAGATTTGAAATATGTATTACTTAGAAGCTATGTCATTGCCCAAGAACAGCTTTTCACCCAAGGTCTGATGCTGTCTAAAAGCTTCTGCCAGCTCAGCTTGAACAACCACCACCCTGCTTGAAATAGAAAAATAAAAATAGAAGGTCCTGTTTGTTGAAAGCTTTCCAGGGTACCAACATCATCTGCCAACTCTTGTTTAGTAGTCCCCATTACTGACTCCTACGATGCTTTTTCCTTTTTCACAGCCTACATTTGCCCTCTCATAAGGGCAAATGCTCAAAGAAAAATAAAATAGTTATATACATACACACATATATACACAGACACTGAGTCTATTTCTAATCTTGATGTTGCTGCAACCCTTGTAGTTTGGGAAAAAGGAGCCCAGACATATTTTAATCATGAAAAGCTGATTAGATAAATTTGGCCTGAATTGTTGTTTATTTGATAAATTGTTATAGCAGTTTCACCTACTATGGCACATGGCCAGTACTGGCCCAGAGTGGATGCAAGTATCAGCTCTAGTTTGCTCACGCTCCCTCCTCAGTGTTTATTTCAACAGTCATTCCTTCACTCTCCTTGTTCTTCCATGACTGTGGATACTCACTGTCACGGGACCATAAACATGTAAACTCTTGAGGCTTTAATTTTTGTTCTTTTACAGCATTGTTGTTGATTTTTCTTGTTTCCAAACAATTTTAAAAAAATAAAATTTAAAAAAAATCACTGCTGTTGTCAGTCCATACATTTCAGCGCATCTGTTTCTGACTCTCACATATTGGCTTGATGCCAGTGCATTGCTATAGGAGTCAATAACATGTTCATTCACCCCTAAGGAAGGGTCACAGAAATGTTCAGCAATCAAGGGGGAAATAGCATCACTTATCCCCTTCTCACAACTGCCAGGCCAGAGATGTGGAGCTTGTTGTCAGGTCACACCATTCTAATAAGGCTTTCAAATGCAAACCTCTGCTCAGCACTGGCCAAGTAAGCATCTGACACATTTTTTCTTTACTCTGACTTGTTATCAAAGTTATGATGTGTGAAGATAAAGCTGATCAAAAATTATTAGCATGGACTTTATGTTCAAGCCAGAAGTTATTTCTTAAGCCCTGCAGTACAAAAATAATGCTAAAATTCAGTTGAAGAATATTATATAGAAAACTACATTCTGAAATGTGACTTGAAAAATTTGATATATATTTTGCAATATACCTAAAGAAAAATCCACTATAGAAGCTTAAATCATCAAGTCAGCCCTCAGTACCACTGTAAATTGTGCAGCATTATCCCCTACTCAGACATTTAATAAGAGCCCCTGACAGAAAACACTGCTGGAGATGGGCCATTCCTCTGCCCACCTGAATTGTTCCTATACTACATATTGATAGTACATTTTAGCTTTTAAGTCTCAAGGAACAGGAGCAATTGTTTAATTTTGCCAGTAAAGTTACCCTACATTTTAGGCTGACTCACCTTTTTCCTTGTCTTCGGCAGATATTAAATTCACTTCCAAATTATCCCCTTTCCTGGAATTGGTCTAGATGTCATTAATCTAAGGAGAGAATTTTGTCACAGCTGGAGTTAGTAAGCATCAGCTATAGACAGCAAAAAGAAGTAATTCTCAAAAGCTTACGTGCAGACGTTCTGGCACCTAAATGCAGACTAAACTATTTCTATACTGTCTTTTCAATCTCACTGTATTTCTTACATTTAATCAAAATATCTGTAATTTTCTTAATCCCTTGATTTGTAGGACTACTTGTGTGTCTAATGTCTTCGTTTGTGTCTATGTTATTAAGTTGCCTGATAATTGTACTTCAAAGAATAACCAAACCCACAGAGGCTATGAATCCTGTAATCATAGAAGCATAGAAATTGCTCATGCCCGGGACTTTAGGGACTTCTGTCCTACAGCATGATCAGATGTACCTGGCAGTTTCCTGTTGAAATTTTTAAAAGCCCAAGTGATAGAGATATTACACACTTCCAAAGAAACAGTACATTATCACTAACTAAGCATTAAGCAAAACTAAGTAGAATCTACCTTATTGCCATTTAAGCTCTTTATTTATTTTCATATCAAAACTTGAAACCACATTATTCTTTCTACTTTGCCGTAGTTTTCCAGCTACTAAGGAGCGAAATTTTGTTCTTGCAGTCAGAGAATTTAGCTTTTTGGAACAGCACTGTCACTACTGGAAGATGAAAGGAACATATTTAGGCCTTCTGGAAGCTCCAAAATACTGCTTTCTTTCCTAGCATATTTGACACAGCTGTTTCTACACTAAGCATTGTATAGTGACCAAGTACGAATGACGTAATTGATCCTGACCACTCCAGAATTTCAGAAGTGACTCACTGGCCCTTTTCCTTCTATGCAACTTAGAAATTAGTACCTTCTGGTTTGTTTTTGATTGCAATTACTTGTGCACTGGTCCTTTGGCACAAGTCAGAATAGTATCTTGTATGACAATACTACAGGGTCTCTGAGGAGTAGATGGAACACCTACGAGCTCCAATTATATCTTCTTTCACTGAATTCCTATCCTTTATCATTCTGATCAATATAAGGACCTGTGTAGATGTCTTACAGGACAGAGAATTCATGGATATCAGAGAACTTTGTGCTGGTCATCAGAGCACAAAAAAAATTGTTTGGGGAGAGCAGAAGTACATCAATGTATTTGTACACCCTGCAGTTGAAATACATGTACATGAGTGAATCCCTCTAATTTTCCTATGTTATGATTTATGATACATGTCATTCTAAGAATGTTAATGATGTCAAGCCTTTCAAGAACCTAAACAACAAAGAATCGTCACCCAGTCTGTTTGTAATTCAACCCAACAGATGACAACATCCTGACAATAAAATGCTCTCTCTGTAGCTATGAATATGAACAGCAAACAGGAAGAAAAACTGTTCTCAAACCCTGTCCAGTGTTGAAACAAGCCAAAGACGCAGACAATATTCTGCAATATTCTAATAAACACAGTCAATGGCGTCCATTCCACTCTAGCAAGAATAAGCATGTAGTGTTCTCACAGAAACAATACAAGAATTATAACCAATTGCATCTCAAGAAATTGCAGCAAAACAGCCACATTGATCAGTACAGGTAGCAATAGCACCAGCAAACCAGATTCTAGTGCCCTGAAATTAGAGGCAGTTACTCAGCTGCAGAGCCAGGTTGCAATCCTTATTTATAATCTTTTAAAAACTGAGCATCAATCACTTGCTGCCCTAAAATACTGTGAAGCTTTAGTCTGTTAACAAGATGAATAGTTACCTGGAGTTTGAAAGAATAATTGTTTTGTAGAGTTTAAAGGAATACTGTTGAAAGGAAGACACCTGCTTTTTAAAGATAAACATTTTTATATGATGGTCTTTTGGTAAGAACTGGCAGTATATTAAACGGGTTAGGATATACCCCTAAATAAATTTATGTGCACAAAATACAATATATATAATACGTGCACTACATTTAGGGAATTTTGACTAGGAGTACTATTTGAATATAACACTAATAGAAATACCATCATATTGCACTTCAAATGGGGTTTTGAAATACAGGAATTGCTATTGTAAATCAGACTATTAGTCCAGTCAGATCTCCTATTGTTTTTCCTCCTACTGTGACAAATGATACTGCTTTGGAGAGGAGCACAAGAATCCAGCAGTTCTTTCGGCCTCACAGACATCTGACAGTGACAAGTTTTACTGTTCATTGCTTTATTGCTCTAGCACAAAAAAAAAAAAAGAAAAAAAAGAAAAAAAGCCATTCTGAAAGCAATGCTTTCCAATCTGCAAGAATGTTCTTGCCCATGTGGTATGGAAAAGGTGAAAAGAAACACAGGTGGGCTATTTCAGAGCACACCAATACAAACACACCAGTCAGACCTTCTCTCTTCTCTTCAACAGTCACCATCCTACTTCCCTCTCACATGTGTCTTTCTGGGGCTTGAGGTCTCTTTTGTCCCCTTCCATTTCCTCATAATACAGGGGTGTGGCTGCAGCAAACTTAAAATATTAAAGTTCAGTATTATTTTCTGGTCCTTTTGTTAAACACCTACACAGGTCATTTGCTTCTCTGATTGCTGCTTAATATTGAAGAAATAATTTCATTATTTTCATTGAGTCAATGATATTTCAATTTACACAATTGGCTAAAGTTATTCCTTCCACTGCATGTACTGAGCATTTGACAATTGTTCCACATGTTATCATGGTGCCTATGACTTCCTTTTGTATATGCAAGTCTTTTACAGCTTTCTCTAGTGCTGTGAATTTCACAAACCATTTTGAAACTTCTATGCCAGCCCTCTACCCCATTCAACAGTCTTCCTTGAGTTTCTTCAATATGTCAAGTTCACAAGAGCCATCAACACTAATCCTTTAAACACCAGTTTCAGTTCACTGCCAGCTGTCTGCGTCCTGTTCCCTAGAGGATCTTCATTCTTTTTCTCATACTATGCAGCATTTATGTAAAATATACATTGTGCTAAGGTTTGCATTCAAATTGTCAAATTTAGCACTATTCCTCACAACTTCAAAACTTAGAGGAAGTTTGAATAGGACCATTTTAACAGCTTAGAAAACTACATCTAGTGAACACTTCAGAATGTGTAAAGGTGTCTCCATTCTCCCAGAAAGCTCTGTGAGAGCAATCACTCCCTCTTGGCAGCTGCTTCACTGGTTTGTTATTAAGCAAGTGGACTCTGCATCAACACTTCTCCTACTTCATTCCTATAACTTCAGATTATTTTCTTCTCTTTATCCTTGTTTACATCAGAGAAATTACTTATTGCAGGTTTGGACGGATGCGACTGCAAGCTAAGTGCAGACTGTGCCAGATTAATGCCAGTTCCCAAAATGGTTCTGAACATTTTGTCCTTGTATATGCTGGCAGCAAACCCGCATTCATCTGGGATTCTGCTGCAATACTGCTGACATTTAATATCAGCAAGAGATAATTTTCCCAGTATAAACATACTTTTTTTCTTGTCAGATATTAAACTTGTGTCATTCATAATACAAGGCAAAGCCATTCTGCCACAGAACCCATGGGAATATTTTTGACTTGAACTCATTTTGCCTCCCACTGTTGAAAGGCTTGAAAAGAAGTCAATGAAATAGAAAGCCATATTTCTCAATGGTTTAAATATGTGCATTTCTGTTGATGGTGTTGATAAGGCCATACGTGAGCATGGAACATATTTTAAATTCACATTTCTCCTTTATTAATGCAACATGCTATGGTTATCTTGATTCTAAAATCATACAAAAATTCCTTTGGATTAGAATTCAAAGCCCTGTGAGCATGCAAAACCTCTGAAAACATACTTGGGTGTAAGAGCCAATCTATGTTCATATTCTCAACCACAGAACTTTTCCAAGAAAACCCCTACACTTCTAAGATAGGTGTTGTGATTCTGTAAGCAAAACTGAAATCACCACTGCAGACAATGATTCCACAACTACACTAATTATTATTTCCATCTCACTTCTCCTAGTAGATTCTGACCAGGTTGGGAGACAGCTACTGAAATAAAAGCCTTGCTTCTTAGGTTCGCAGTACTGACGTGGTGAGAGTTTTAGCAGAATCGGGCGATATCATCTGAAGATAAGGTTGTCGTTTGCACCTGAAATGAATGTGCTGCTGTGCCCCAAAACTCCCACAGTTAGACTTGTCTTTCTCTGATATTTTAGCTCAGCAAAAACACAGACTGGCACTTATCAAGAAATCACTGATTTGCACTAGTCTGATAGCTATGAGCAACCCTCAATTATCAGTGAAGGTCTATATGCAGTAGCCAGAAAACCTGAAGCCTGTCAAGCTTTAAGCTAGATCTGAAAAGTTCCCTTATAAGTCTTTCTTTCTTTCTTCAGTACACAGCATTGTATTAAGAAAAGCATGACTGATTTAAAAAAATTTAAAAAACCAAAATTAATACACAGTTACAACACACATGGAGAACAAAGGAATGTCAAGTTAATTTCCTGACCCAAATTTGTCACAACTGCTTGGCTATTTTTAACTACAAATAACAATAATAAATAATAGCGGTGAAGTCAATGAAATTGATTTCATGATGACTCATGCATTTTCAAAATCTGTTACTAACAGATAAGTAAAGGTTATTTCAAGGAAACACAAACAAAATGAATGTTTTCAAGATTAAACACATAGCTTAGAATTGCTTAAACACTTCAATATCTTGAAAGTAATTTTTTGTTGAAGAGGACTAGTAAGAGGAACTATAAGACATGACAATACAACTGGAAACCTAATTCTCCTTCTATTAGCAATAGAGAATAACAGAGATCTCAGGACTTCATCTGGTGCAACACTTGTTGGAAGCCCAGTTGACTGACACTGGATTGGGTTGCTCAGGGATGTGTTCCCAAGGGGACAGAAAAACAACCAGTATCCATCAGTTAAAATACAGCCATTCAAGTGAGTCCTGGGAATGAGCTGAGTTCAAGGAAGTTCTTTCCAGCTTTGCTACTACACACAAACTACTGCTTCTCCAGAATAGAAAAACTATCATTATCTACCTGATCCGGACTGGAAATATGACTTTTAATTTTTTTTCAGATATTAATGTAAAATCATTGTCTTCTTTCAACAAAGTATCATCACATCCTTGGAAATTGCACCAACAGTACCAAACATTGGTAGCTCTATAAAAGACCTCCAAGTCTAATTCTACTGAGGAACAGCCTGCTTTGATAAATACAGATTTGGTAATTATTAATAGAAGTGGCAAGTAGAGTGTAAAGATTAGAGTGTGGATTAATGAGCCAAAATACTCGGCTCTCCTCCCAATTTGGCCATGTAATTAGTGGGTAATTTTAGTCAAGGTATTAGAGTACTTAAGAGTAATTCACTGATTTTGGAATTGAAAGTCTAAATACTGTGAAAGTTCAGGTGTGGAACAACTGGCAGTGAAAGAGAAGAAAGCACAGCTGATACTGCCTCACAGCCAAGCCCCAAATAAGTCATTAATACAGCTTCTGGAATGCCTCATACCAGTACCTGCACCAGTCAAGAATGTTGGTATGTTCATAAGAGTTTATTCCTGATTCACAGTCTCCACATGTTCACTTTACAGTTATTCCTTTAAAAGTGCTGGGAGACTATCAAGAGTATTAGAGATATTTAAAGAACAAGTTCCACCATTATGTATGACTGGATTTGGCTCTTAATCTCTAGGACACTTGAAATGGAAGAAAAAAATTCTTTACCTTCTTGTGGATCACTTTGAGGGGAATGCCAGACAGAATTAAACAATTCTTTTTGTCTCTTTCCATTTCTTCTCTAATGCTTGTCCAATCTGATCCTGTCTCAAGCTACAATAGAAATAGTTGCAAAAGGACTGTTGCTGCTATGAACAACTGTCACTGTGCTTGAGAATAACAACAATAACCTACTACCCAGAGCCAAGAAAAATGCTCTGTAAATCTTTAGCAGTTACCTGAACTATTGCTTGGCTCTAAGAACAATGTTTTGTTGAAAAAAAAGAAAAATTACCACTGCAATTTTAATTACACATTAGTCTCCCACATAATTTATTTTCCATTTCCTTGATTCTTACTGAGATCAGTGCTCTGAGTCATATTTCATCCACAAGTCTAGCATTTGGAACATGCAAACCCTTCCAAGGGAGAGTTCCAAAACCTTTCTGATGTTTTGATCCTACGTGCTGCACTCACAGGCAGCCTTTAGCCCTACTCCCAGTGCTCTTGGACAGCTTCCTCCTGAACAGAACCAAGATTCTCAGAGTACCTGCCATTCCCAGGCAGCAGATAGTGAAATCACACAGACGTGCCTGATGTTGGACAAAACGTTCCAAGTGTAACATAAAAACCCCAACCAGCACCTAGTATGCTTTTTATTCTGTTTCTTAGTCCCCCCACCCTGCAAAATATATCAAGTTTTATAAGATAGCAGAACTTATGGAAGGACATGGAAAAGACATTACTATACAGTACTAAACACACCAGAGTGTGCACACATATTCTTTTAAACAGAAAAGCTAAAAGAATGCTTTAGGAGTTAAGAGAAAAACATTTCAAACTTCTTAAAAATAGATTCCTTTACACTCCACTTTTCTTTTTTTCACACCTTTTATTCTTTTTTCACTTCTCTACAAAAACAACTAAATCAAACCAAATAAACAAAAAAACCCAGCCACAACCACAAAACCCCAAAGAACTCTCTGAAAGTTCTCTGAGGCACAGAGTAAGCATATAGAACAAACTTTTTCTTCAAATCCTGCAAGGTAAGAGGAAGTGAATCTTTGTTCTTTGTAAGTGACAGAAATCACAGGAGCAATTTTTGAAAAGGGGGAAAATAAATAAATAAGTTTATCTGGTATAAATATTATATAGTGAATTTCATGTTCTATAAGAGGGAAAAATGCAAAAGGGTGTCCCTGAAACTTTTTATTGCAGAGAAAAAGAAAACTAACAAACAGAATTTTTTAAATCTGTGGAACCAGCCTCAGAATTTCAGGACTGGCTTTTTCTTTTTCTTCTCACTTCCACGAGCCAATCGTACTGTCTGTCTTTGCCAGATAAAGTTGAGTCTATTACTTTTCGGACAGGACCCTTATGAAGGATCCACATACATTCAGATAAAGGCTTTAGGGTTACTGTGATGCTACTTTACCTTTTCCTGATCTCCTGGAACTGACACAATTTACTCATTTACTAGCTGTCCAAATGGCACAATAAATCATTCTCATTCATTTCTTGCAGCCTCCTGAGAAGCTACATATACGTATTTCATAAAACTTTTCTTGGAACTTTTCAGGTAGAAGCTCTGGAATGAAGAATTTGGAAACAGTTGAAAATCAACAGTAAACTCAGGGGAACCCTGCTAAGAAAATAATCCTCAAGACAAAAGCTGCAGTCCTGGCTTTTCCATCCAGTTGCCAGGCTCAAACAACAGTTGCACGAGAACTGCAGTGTTTAAGGTGTACAAACTTAAGCTTTTTTTCTGTCCGGTTTAGTTGTTTCACTGAAGATGTAGCTTCAAATCTGGTTATGTATTTTTTAAAAAAGAGATTTATAAATCACATTGAGGTAAAAAGAAATAGCAAACAGCATTATTTACAATCCAATGAAAGAACTGTAGAATGGTGGAAGTCTACATATTAGAGTCCTCATACTTGCCTTAAAGAAAATTGCAGTGGCTTCCAAGTGACATGTCACAATCATTTGCCTATTGTGTGGTCTAATGTCCTATTGCAAAACTAGTTTTCCTCTTTCTTTCACTAGGTTTTCTGAGTTTGTTCCAGTGTCCTAAATGGCGTATATGTCTGTTTAATAACCCTGTCTTGGGTTATTAAACTCTGCAACTGCTTGGCCCCTGGTTTTAAACAAACCAAACCAAATCATTTTCTCAAGTAGTGTCAGTAAATTTAAGGAAACAAACTGCTCTCCAACCCCGCCAAAGAAGAGAATATTCTCTTTTGTGGTTTCAAATCTGAAAAGGAGTAGAATAAATCTGTGTCATCCATGTTTATCATGTATATCAAAATGTGTTTCCGCTTTGCTTTTTTTTTGGTTTTGTCGTTTCTTCTTATTCTTGCAAAGTCTGAATGTAGGACTGCTTTTCAGTTTTAAGAAAGTACTTACCATCCATTCTACAGTTAAAATTTCTTTGCTGAACTTCAAATTCAGCTTTGGGTAATCAGCTTTATGGAACACATACCTGATATGTGCATACAACATAGTAATGCCCTAACCTGCTAAATGCCTTTTTCTTTTTTCAGGAATATGAACAGAAAAGAACTTTTCCAGTGTTGAGAAGTTGCATACTGTAAAAAAAAGAACAATTGTAGCGACTTATCCAGTGAGCCCTTAACTTAATTAAGCTAAAGAATCAGCTGCAGCACAGGGCACAAACAAGGGGAAGTGGGTGTAATTTTTTCCTTCCTCACCTTTCATATCCACAGATTCGTACATATATATGGTCCTGTTTGATCAGGTTCAAGACAGTTTATTAAGTAAAAAGGATTAAAAGTGATAGGCACCAGGGTGAAAAAACTCAGTCCAACCAAGCAGCCCAGAATTCAGGACTCCTGGAAGAAGTGTCTTATTTCAGACTTGGAAGTGTTTTAATGCTTTTCTGTTTAATGTTAGAGTAGGAATGTGGATGAAGTGTGACAGGTTTTCTACCTACAGGATAAACTACACCTCAGAGATGCTAAAAGTCTAAAATCCCCACTCTTTGGTTCCTATCCTGATGAAGTTTTGTGTCGGACTCCTCCTTTATAACACCAACAACCAGAAGCAATTCCCAAATGCCACTAGCTTGAGCCATCAACATAACATGCCTCACACTACACACCAAGCTCTGCTGTCTCTAGTATTTTCATTCTTTTTAAGGAATTAAATACTTAATATACACAATTAGACAACTCTGCTAAATATCTGACCTAACATTCAATAGAGGTAAAGGCAGTAGTTTACACCTCCCACTATTGTTACAAGCTCTGTGCAAACTTCTGTCTGCATCACCTACATCCAACTTCACATACTTGAGGTTTTCTTTGATACTAAAACAGCTAAGGCCTATTTTTTTAAAAGAAAGAATATCAAAGCTGAGACTGAGGGGAACATAGAAATCTCAAAGATTTATGTGGAAACCTACTGGCCCTTTTCAATTCCAGATACAGATCAAGCAAACGAGACACAGACAGGAAGGAGATCTCTGCAGCATTGTCTGTTAGATTCTTGTGAAAGCAAGACATATTTTTAGTCCTTGCACCTCCGCTAATAATAAAAACAGAGCACTAGTAATGCTGTATTTTTATCACACAGTGTCCAAAAGGGCCTGGATGTTGCTGCAGAGTCAGCCAAATTTCAGCAATGCAAAAACCAGCTGCATTCTCCAGCTGTACAGTTGTAAGGACAAAGTTATGGAGCACCAAAACTAGCAGCAACATGCTTTAAGTAACTGCATGTAATCCCACATATAGGTACATTAGAAGAACGAGGATTAAGATTGCTACATGGTGGTCATTGATTTTAGTTGCATCTCCAGAGAAGAAGAGCTCAAACAGAGCTCAATGCCAATGAAGCACTTAAATACTTATTTAGTGTAAAACTTTCTGAAAATCTGCAGACAAAACCCCTGTAACATACTGCAAGGACAACACCCCACTTTAGGATGAAAATACAGCTCTCTTACCAGCTTGGTTAAACAAGGCTAAAGATTTTTGTCTCTGTATCAAGACCGTTGGCCAGACCACACTGAAACACAATATGAGTATATGTTGATGAGAATACAAAGGAATCAATCAAAAAATAAAATTTAAAAGAAAAAAGAGGCCAAAAATATGTATAAACCTGTTTGATCTATAGCCTAAAGCTCAAGTCCTGCCAGAGAAAATACCGTTTTATCTTTTAATATTTGGGAGAGACAGTAATGGAGTAACAGTAATATTTTCTATATAGTAAATGGTCTGTTTAAGGAACATTTTAGGCCAGTTTGAAGATTCTTTGCATATTTGTCTCCGATTTTCCAAGCCATCACTCAGTCTTTTCAGACAGATAGGCAAAGAACCTGTGCCTTTGATATGCAAAGGTTTAGCAAGCACGTCTTGCTCAAGGTCAGCAACACAGCAATCTTGGAGAATCCTAAAATAACAGATCATCCTCTTAAATCCCATGTCTGGGGAAGACACTGAGCAACGCTGGCAGAATAAGAAATTATCTCACAATCAACATTCAAAGATCAGTAGTCCTGTTCTGTCCTTAGGCACTAATATGAGCCAGCTCAAACCATAAACTTCTCCCACCAAAGGAAAATTGGTGTCTCAGCTGGACCCTTCCCTGCTACGTATCTGGAAGGGGATTTTACATCCGCATGGCATTTACCAAGAGAATGTTTTCTGCTCATACCGGAAGAGCACCAAGGAAAGATGTCTGTTGACAGCCAGCTGCTGTCACTCACAACTTCTCATCCACTTGCACTGCTTTTCAAATGAGCACTGGGGGGACTCTACCCAGCTATGCCACCTTTTATGTCTGCAGAAAAGATCTGCCAACTTTTCAGCAAAAGCAGCAGATGGAAACAACCTGCTGCCCCAACAGAACAATTGATCTAGCTTGAATTTCTCTTGAGCTTATCCACTCTAACACAGAACAGAACTATAAAAACGCTTTTCAAGAAATGTATTAACTATTTAATAGCACTACGCAAATAACTGCTCCTCTAGAAAACACAAAGATGATGGGTGCCACAGACTTGCAAGCTTGAACAGTTAATGGCTTTCATAAGAGGCAATGCTGGGAATGTCTGGGAATGTCTCTGGTGGAGGACCAGCAAAGAGACCTCACGTAGCAAGGATTATCAGCACTGCTCACAAAGCCTGTAAAGGGGCCTAACCTTTCTAAACAGAGACAGGTATTCATATGATACAGCTATTCTGTGTGCTTTTATAAAGTGATCACCAGGCATTCCTAGAGTAAATAAAGGAGTACCAAATACTCAATAGTGATGTAAATCCCTGAGCTGACACAGGCCAGAGGCACCCTCTCTAAGACAGCCTGCAGAAAGCTGCCTTCTGGAACAAACTGGGAGAGCAACCAAAGAGAACAGTTAAAGAATGCTATGAGAAAAAGACAAATGTTCACTGAGGTTGGGGTGCACATATTTCTCACTCAAAATTACAGAGCCCTGCCAAGCTCTACAGACTTGAAATCAAAGTTGCAATCCTGGCTCCAGGCTCACTCGTGCTTGTGTCTAGCTCTCCTTCACTCCACTGCAGCACTGCAGGCCTCCCTGCACTCCACAGCACTGTGCACTAGAGCCAGATGGTTTGACAAATTCCCTGTGTTCTAGAGGAGCCTTTCAAAAAAGCTTATTTCTGAATTTCAGATTGCCATTACAATCCCTCCCTACATCATAGCCCAAAATCCTCTACTCTGGCCACTCATCCACTCTTTCTCCCCTTCTCAACAGTTTCAGAGAGGTAAAACTAGGAACACCAAAATTACAAATTTTGAGCTGGTTTGCTCCTTATCTCCAGTCCAGCAACAGAAGTAATCAGTTGTTCCTTCACCTCTGTATGATAAGAAGTGAGTCTTAACTTTAAGATGCAGCTGCAAGAATCCATGGTCTTTCCAAGGCCCTTCTAGGAAAGAAATAATATCTTGCTATCAATGCAGGCAATCATTTCTCAGATCTGAAAGTTGATGCAAATTTTCCAAGAATCCCAAATTTTCCAAGAATCATTTCCAGGAGATCACCCTGGAGTTTTTCCTTGCCAAATTCTTGATCCCAGTATCACAACTCCTGCCAAGAACGTGTTGTACCACTAAGCTCTAATTCTCTCTGATGTGAAGACTGATGTCATCACACATTGCTCAAACCACACAATGAAGGAAAGTCCATCAGCCTCTGACATCATACTATTTTAGTCCAGAATTTGAACAAGAGAAACAGATTAGAAAAAGCTAATCTCTAGAACATTCTGTAAATCCTTCTGAAAAAATACACTTTATGAGAGAAGTGGTCTTGAGCACATCGCAAAACTGTCTTTTGAACAGTTAAGGAAATAAAACTTTGAAAGCTTTCTCCAAAAGAGATGAAAGAATTTCATCCAAAATTTTGAAATAATTTTTATTTGAGGTGCTAAAGACAATTTCCATGAGCCCACTTAAAGTTTTACTTAAAGATTTTTAGCTGTACTGTAAACTGTCATTTAAAAAAATTAAAATGCTGCAAGACCTAAAGCTAAAACTTGAATTGTTTTAGATTTCCAAATGCTTCTGATTAGGAATCATTGAATTGATAACATTCTGAAACAAATGTGTATGAAGGAATCAAGAGTATGTGATTCCTCTAAATCAACAAATATTTTAAAGAGATATTAAATATTTAGCACATAGGCACACATAAAAATACCTACTTTCAGTGCATTTTATCTATCACAAATTCCACACATGCTATAGGTGTAATGAGCAATAAAAAAGACCTCATAACAGTGGCATGATTTCTCCCTAGTGCATAAGAGAAATGAGTTAAAAAAATAAAAGTAAATAAACCTGACCTGTGACTATTACAGGTCTGTGTTAGTGGCAGACAAGTTATGGATTCTCTCATCTGCTGATCCAATTGAAATGAAAGCAATAAAAAATTCTTTTTAAAGGGCCAGGAAAAAAAAATCCCACCCAATATCATATTCCATGTGGTAGAACTATTTTTCTCCACAATGACAGGTGCTTGTACCCCCAGCAGTCTTCTCAGCCTCTCCACAAAACACAGCTATGCCACTTCAGCATTACACCAATAACTAATGTCAATTAAGCAACAGCCTCCCTGTAGCTCTTCCCCACTGCAGAGCTTGGGAACAGGAAAAAGCTGCCTGTGCCTGCTTTGTGTGGACCAAACACTGAAGCCACAAGCAAGGCTGACAGTATTTCCCTTAAATGACAACAGAATACACTGCAACTTGGAAACAAAGGGTGGGGAAAGTAAGAGTCTCGTAAGTGGAGTATGGGAGGGGAAATGAAGAAGTATTTGGCTTCTCATAAGAGTTCTCACACCTCTAAAAATACACAAGACTGCTCACTCTCTATAGCTGCCCCACACTTAATACACAGTACAGATGAGATAAACAGCACCTGGCTACCCTAACACCTTTGTCAGCTCATTACCAGATATCTAATGCAGCTAAGTATTTTTCTTTCACTTTTGCTCCCGTTAAAATGTAGGTCATGAGGGGATGATCTTCAAGGCACAGCTTTTTATCTTATGGTCTCCTCTGAATACTAATCTGGAGGAATTTGGAAAGTGCCTATAAGCAGGTGTCTCTGGAATACAAACTGAGAGTCAGTCATCAGTAAAGCTCCACAGGTGTCTTACCCTAAATATTCTAATCATAGGAATCTTTACAACTGACACTCACTGTTACACTGAAAGACACCAAACACATTCATAGATCACATACTGAGATGCACATTATCAAAAGGCTAGTTTTTCCCTGCAGTATGACAAAGTTTGTTGAAATGAGGTGCTGATGGAAGGTATGAAAATGTGAAAAATTACTAATCTTAGATTGCAACATATGCTGTTTGAATTTGGAAACTACCCTGAGCACACCTATGTCTATAAAAGAACTTTTCTGATACAGCCTCTAGTTAATCCCTGAGCTCCAGCCAGCATCATCAAGCAAGGGCAAAAGTTCAGTACCAACAAAGAAGAAAGAGCAAATAATACAACTTTCTCCGACCACCTGTGGCTCCTTTTTGGTTTCTACTGTAAGCATCAATGAGACACAAATTTGCACAATTAAAAAAAAATCCTAAACACAAAGCTAAAGGATTCTTCACATCTCTGAAGCAATTTTTCCTTTAAATAAATCTGAACATACGGAGAAAGATACTCTGCAGAATGTGTGAAGAACCTGTTCAACAACTTGAACACCCATACTATCTGCAAATGACCTACTTTCTTTACAGTTGCTCAGCATATGACAATTTCTGTACAAGAGACAGCAGCTGCCTTGCAACCAGTGAGCTCAGCACCAGAAAAATGGCTGTGTCTAACAAATGAGATACATTGCTTATTTTGACATGTTTAACACATGTATTTCTGGCTTGTCACCAAGCACATTTAACATATTTTGCAACACTTTCCTACTCTCAGACGTATGCTATTGCACTGCTTTGAGTGAAAAAAGCAGTTATCTACTGTCTAACAATGTCTACTCCAATTCAGCCTCCCACCCTACCCCAAGGGCACTCTCCCCCTCTGGCAATAAATGCAATCAAACCAGCAAAGGAGAGAACCTGTGTGCCAGACCTCAATGTCTCTTCAAATGTGACAAAAGGACTTACTGACCTAGATGTCACTGAAGTCTAGCATGACTTGAGGCATGCAGCTCTCATTATGGAAGTCTAGGACACTCAAATTTCACCCCCAATCCAGCTGGAACCCATGTTTGTTCATGTGAGCTCTGACTGGCAGAGAAGAACACATTGGTTCAAATGAAATGAGAGGGAAGCAGACAACAGGTGGGAAGAATGGAGCCTTTGTCTGTACAAATCCAAGCTTTTGCAGATATCAGCATCTGGATGACTATCTCTACAACCTTAAGGGGGGAAGAAAAAACAAAAGAAAAAGCAACTCCGCTTCATTGAAAAGATGGGCATCTAAAATAAATCAGATATTTCACACTGTATAAGTGTCCATTTTCCTCCAGCCAGTACAGAATGTAGATGATGGAGACCCAAGACACAACAGTCATCACCGTAGATACAAAAAAATTCTCACTCAAATCACTGGGACTCTTGCAACAACTTCAACAGCATCAAGGTTTTAGCTCACACAGGTTATCTAGTTTATATTTCCTGTTTTGATTATGCATCCTAATAAAGCACATAAATCAATGCAAGTGCCTTTTAGAAACTTCAGCAGCATGTCAACTTGTATTTAAGCCTTGCATTAGTACATCTGCAGAGAACACTTACACACAGCTTCATAGTCAGATAACTCTGAGAGCTCCAACATGAATATTTTAGCCAGGATACAACAGTTGTATAAAGCTTAATATACTCTGTTGTCAGTGCTGAGTTAGAAACTGAAAAAAGCTGCACTCTGTGCTTCTTTCATCACTCTTCACAATTATTTCTTTATTTTATTAGGAAGCATAGACCATTGAAGACTAATGCAAATAGGCAGCAAATGTGCTACATATTCATATAGAACACAAACCACAGCATATATTGTATCAGTATAATTTCTAAATGTAATATAATAGCTAATCAATGGTCTCAGCATTTTTCATCACTGTAAAGTCACAGCTTCTCTACATATTGCAATGATTTCTTTTATTGAGTGTGACCACTGTTACTTGCATGTTACTTCCATGACCAAGTAAGATGTCTAGACTACGTGAGCATGTAGAACAAACATCACATTCACAGTCACAATTTCTTCACCACTGTAGTCAGAATTAACTTTACAATCTCTTGCCTAATGGTATATTATAAATAGATGGAAGCTATTATCATTCCAGGATATCTTTTCCTGTGCTGAAGCGTTAAGTGCTCAATACTACATACAGAAAGGCTTTTCTTTATTACCTGTACTCTTGAAAGGTACCATTCTCATTGTTTTGAAAAGGTTAATGCTGTTTATATTATCCATGTCTAGAATTCCAGAAAGAATGAACTTATTTATGACCTGCTCAGTGTTCATTAAAAGTTCCAGTTTCGTTAAGTGTAAAATGGAGTATTGCTAATAGCAGCATTTAACCTCCGGAATATCCATATTATTATTCACAGAAGTGAAAGGATTGATTTGTCTGAAAGTGGAAAGTGTCCAAGTTATGGATGTAGTGATACACCAGATGCCAGGCGCCATATAAGAATGAAGATTGCTCACAAGACTTTCCTTAGTATGCAAGTACCTGCCTAATTGGGAAGATTGCAACTAAAGGTGGGATTAAGCATTGTCATGCCATTAACCAACAAAAATACATCTGTTAGAAATCTGATTACATTATTTTATACTGTACCAATCAACCAAACTCCACAGCAATCAGGAAGCCATCAGTCTGGATTCATCAAAAAGCTGGATAAAAACAACCACAAGGGCCTCCTCAAGCCAATGCATCAGTAGTAAGGAATAAGGGGTTATCTTGTACAAACATGTTTCTTGGGCATGCTGGATGCTTCTAATGCTGGATTTGGTTTAAATATTCTAACTTGCAGTTTTATGCTTTTTCATACTCAGTGTACTTACATCAGCCAAGTCAGCTCCCTCTTGTAATACATCTATCTATAACTGAAAAAAAAACCCACCAAAATCACACAACTTAGGAGTTTGTGAAGAGTCACATTTCCCCCCCTGCCCCCCATTAAAACTTCTAAATTTGTCACCAGGGTTTCCTGATGTATAATACAATAAGCAGAAGTGTCTGTCTACTCCATCTGTACAGAAGTGTGGCATATAAGGCCCAATCCACAGCTTGTACAGAAATGCTGTTTTCACCACAGCAAACAGAGACAGGAGCTCCTCCAGATGAGCCTTTCCTTCTTCCCCCCGAGAGCAGAAGCCTAGCAAAGCTTGCCAACAAAGTTAATACTTGGGTTGAATAAACAGTTCCTTAGATTCAATTTTTTAGCTCATGTTCAGGAAAATCCAGCTCTGTGGTGATGTGTGTAAGCAGATACCTCTCAGCTTTCTGTAAGATTGTCTCAAGTCTGTGTAGCCCACACTATCTCCTTTTTTGTATGCAAAAAAATCAAACAGTTTATATTCACTTTGGAGTAAAAGACACCTTATCAGACTGTAGAACAAAGTGATAGTCTCCTCTTTTTCACTCCTTGTTCTATATATGTACAGCAAAACACCAAGCCTTACAAATCTCCAAAAATCTGATGCCTCCATCCAACATAAATGAAAAATAATTTCACTGGAACTGGGCTTGACAAGCAGAGTTTGTGTGATGTGGAAACAGAAAAACATCAAAGGTAGTTTTCCCAATCAAACCAAATAGCTGCTATTGTGATTTTGAACATGAATGTGGACCTCCCTGTCTAAATCACATCTTTAAGAATATTGCCTAACAATAAGAAATAGCAAATATTTGCCTTAGCTTCTTTCAATAAACCAGCTAACCAAACCTAATTCATCCTGATGTGTCATTATGATAAAAGGTAGCAATTGGAAACATCATTGTCACTTTTACAGTCCATAGCTCTGGTTTAAAAAAAAAGCATCCACTTCTCCTGAATTTATAGAATGTATATGTAGATTGTGGACTCACTACACCTTCCACAATAGCCTAACTTAATCTGCAGATCTGTTTTAAAAGGTTACTTTTTATTATTGTCATTTTTAGTAGTTTACATTATAAAAATACATTTGTAGCAGTGGAACAAGATAATGCATTTTTATATAACAGAAAAGAGTTTTCAGCTATTTCTGGATTCAGACCTATCCCTGGGTCCCAGGCAGTGTGGCAGTGTTACTTACTTCTATGCTCAGTTAAAACCTCTTCCCAGTACCTTTTTCTTCCTCATAACTGACAGCATCAGCTTTTGGTTTGCATCAAGTGAATTTGTTCTCCCTTTGCTCCACTGTGGCAACATATATGCAGCTCTATTACTTTTTCAGATCCTGTATAAAAAGGAATGTATGAAATACAGCTCCTCATCAGTCTCCTTACTGAAGATCAAATTTCAGTTGCATAACAAACAGTGACTCTGCATGACATAATGG
This sequence comes from Grantiella picta, assembly GCA_013397955.1. Lineage (NCBI taxonomy): Eukaryota > Metazoa > Chordata > Aves > Passeriformes > Meliphagidae > Grantiella > Grantiella picta. The sequence continues at coordinate 31,299 of VZRM01005296.1, forward strand.
GGCCTTTGTGCATGAGACAGCTAAACTGAAACCGAAAAAAATATCCTACATCATAATCTGCCTTTGTTATTCTGCATAGAAGAAATTTGTCTCAAGAAATAACTAAATTGCATAAATAATCCAAAAATCAATGGGGAAGAAAGTTTCCAAAATACTTAAAGCAATATGTTTTTTAACCCTCAAGATGATTTCTAGTTAACATATAGATAATTTACAGTAATAGTTCCTGTCTTGTGCAGAGGTCAGGCTACATGAGAGCATCTCAGTCCATTTTGGATGGGACATCAGGGAAATATTAACAACATCAAAATTCGGTTTTATGCAGTATTTAAAGGCTTTTGAAGAAGAAAAAAATAACTGCATTCAGACTGGAAGGTTTTATCAAAAGGTCCCCAGCTTCAATATCAATGGCTATTTTAACTCATCAATTTACACCTGTAACCATAGAAAATTCATGTGTGTGGCATTCAAGTTTCAGAACAACTAAGAATTTGCTGCTTATATGACCTTCAAAATTTTAAGTATTTGGGAACTGCCTAATAAGCAACTACAGGAATGTATCCCATGAGTCTATGAATTAACAAATCATTTGCATAACCACATAAACAACATAGCATGCTAACAATTTTAAGGTACTCCATCTGCAGAAAATTCTATGTACTCTTAGGTCTAATATCACTTTAATCCATCACTTGTTTCCTGAAAAGAATTAGTAAAAATGTAAGTTCCTTTTTTTCCTACTGGTTTTACATGAAAAGAACATATAAGCCCAACATTAATCTTTTCTTCATTTATAATAGCTGCCTACCTACCCTCAATTCAGCCATTTAGCAATCCTGTTATGAAACAGCTGCTTTTAGTGAAAAACATCCAAACTGGCAGCATTCACAGAGCACTGGGAACACAAAGCATTTTAAGATGTTTCTACAACTCCCCATCAATACCTTCTGATTCATTTTTGGAGACCCTACCTTAAAGCCTCAAACCAGGATTATGCTTCTAAAGCCTCAATATCAGAAAGTCTGGATTTTCACTGGATTTTCCCATGGAGGACTTCCTGTTCCTCTAGACCAATACAACCTTCTTAAAACATTTTTTTCCACTCTTTTACTGCAGCTGAATCTGATTCAAAAGGGGCCCATCTGCTCCAGCTACATCATCAGGAGAGTTCTGCACTTTCACACAGCTGCCGAGGTTTCTGTCCCCATGCAGAAGCTGGAATTGCTCCACCCAGCCCCTTGGCACAGAAATTATGAAAAGTAACTGATGGATCCAAAAACCTCTTGCATGACCATTTCTATACTGGCTGTTTCTCTAACGTAAACGCTCCTTTTCTCACATTTTGCAGGGCCCTAATTTGTTCCTTTAATAAAATGCACCATAAAATTTGAGAGTGCGATTTTCCAATGGAAAGGAAAGAAATCCCATCAAATAAACTAATCTTACTATAAACTTCATGCAGCAGTTCAAAAAGGCCAGATAGGTGATTGTTTCCATTAAATTCTAGCAACTGCTGAAGCAGTTTCTTCAGGAATTCTAACATTTCTTTAGAATTTAACCTCCACTATATTCTGCAAAGACTGAAAAGCAAGTACTTGCAAGTATGCTCTAAAAAATCCCACCTAACATGAACCAAATGGAAAACTGCATTTAACAGTACCCACATCACTGTTAACCTGTGACATGCTCTCAAAAGCCATTCTTTCTGACAACTTAGACGCACCAGCTTGACCCAAATGGAAGCAGACTGCACACTCCAAAATACCTATGACCACTTGATTCCTGCTACTTGTTCAAGGCTCAGAAAGTTTGGTCTCTTCAGCCTAGAGAACAGTCAAGGGAGAGCTCAAAGCACCTTCCAGAGCGTAACAGGGCTTTAAGAGAGCTGCAGAGGGAGTTTGAACGAGGGCACATGGTGAGAGGACGAGGGGGAATGGCTTTAAATGAAAAAGGGAAGATTTAGATTCAATATATAGAAGAAATTCTTCCCTGTGAGGGTGCTGAGGTTCTGGCACAGGTTGCCCCGAGGAGCTGTGGCTGCCCCAGCCCTGGAACTGCTCACGGCCAGGCTGGATGAGGCTTTGGGCAGCCTGGTCAAGTGGCAAGTGTCCCTGTCCATGCAGGGCATGGGAACTAGATGGTCTTTAAAGTCCATTCAAAACCATCCATTCTATGATTCTATGATTTCCTGAGCATAAAAACTCACTAAACTGTACCTGCATGTCTGCTTAGCCAGAAAATATCTTCCAGATAAAGTTTAAAAACAAATTTATTTTTGAGACGTAGAAACCCTTGCAGGAAGTTTTCTTTACTTTCTTTTTTATAAATGAGCCTAAGTAAAATAAGAACAACTTTAATTAAGCAAAAAATGCACAAAGGATTTGAATCATTTTAGTTAAGATACAACAGAACTAAAAAATGAATTTAAATGGCACAACTTTCTACCTGAATCTGAATACTATCCATGGGAATCAGCTGGACTTGCTAAGACTTCCTAAATTCAAATTCTACACAGAAGCTGGCAAGCTGTTTATTGTGGGAGTTACTGTACTATGGAATGTGGGCTTTTTCTACCCATTCACAGTTGACTGGGGCAAGTTGTGTCTCATCTCTTCATGCAGCATTAAGAAGTCTTTTCTTTGCACACAGTACTTCTTTACAGTATCTGTGAAGGGTAAAAGTGAAGAATTTATTTTTATTCATAACATGAAACTTTCACACAGTCACAGAAATGGATAACAGTTGAAGAGGATAACAACTGAATAGTAGTCATCAGTATCCCTGTGAAATATAATGCATGCATTTTAGCTCCTTTGATCTTGGCAAACCGCAGAAGTTAGTAATCCAGAAATAAAATAAATTATATTAACATATTTTCACAAAATAAAAACAAAGCCCAAGGGAGTATATTTTGGACTCATAATTTACCTACAACAATTTACACAACCTTATTAGTAAAATTCATGAAAAACATTTGAAATCTAGTTTGGGCAATTTGTTCAGTTGAGAGTTAGGCTCATTAAATGTCAATATTCTGAGCACCCTCATGACACTGATGTGAAAAATTATTCTATAATCTCATAAGTTAAACAACAACAATAAGTCTTCATCAAGTTCAGGGTGTAAAAATAATTTATTAGCTTTTGGTCATTAAAAAAACAGCTACTATTCTTGTTTTTTTAAACAGCAGCAGTCAAAAAGGTGACAATTGAAAAGTGTTCAATAAAAATAAGGCAAGCATTGTAAATTTGTTCTTTAAAAACAAAATCAATGCTGCAGCACTACAGAATCAAGGATAGCAAAAAAAAAAAAGAACTTAGAAATGACTTGGTGATTGTTTTACTATGCTATTACTTTAGTTAGCCAAGGAAGCATTGGTAAAGCAGTATGAAAGTAAACTTTTATTTCATAACTATTAGGAGTTAATTAAGATTTAAAGGCATCACTTTGGGGAAGGAAGAGAAGTATGCCATAGGGATGATCATTTTATATTCGATTGGTTTATGTTTGTAAAACATGACAGAGTACTGAACCAAAAGCTTGCAAGACAACACGCCTTGATTCTACTGTTTCTGCTCAGTGATCCGCTGGAGGCAGAGCTTCATGTAGGAGTTTTTATTACGTATTTCTATCACTGCATCTCTGACAAGTTCAATGAACATCTGAGGCCAGAGCTTCTGCAAGGACTCATTTTTCATATTGATGTCAGCTGCTTCTTTCGCTAAGTTCTCGACATATGTCTGGCAAAATGTTTTTCTTTCCTTGATTTCCTACATGAGAGAACAATTACACAATGTATAAGAAAAAGGAAAAAAAGCTAAACAAGAGCAAAACCAAAAACACCCCTCACAAAAATTGAATTAATTAAAGAACATAGCAATTAGCAGGCAAAGACTACGTGCACTTTCGGGTGGCCACAGAACCTTAGTGTGTTCTTAATATTCATAATATATTAATTTATCTGAAATTTACCTTTAAGAAATTATATAAATATCTTTTAACAGCATTACAACTTTTGTTGCTTTCTGGCATAGCAGTGAAAATTTACAGAAACTATTACGGGCTAAACTACTTTTCCTTCTCTCCCTTCCCAGAATTTCATCATTATAGTACAACAGTTGAAAAATATATGTTTCTCTACCTGCCCTAACAAGCATATTGTCATAGAAAAACATGCCAGTACTCATCCTTTTCCACTCTGGCAAGAGCTGGTTCCTAACGTGTATTACATTAGATACTGAAGTAAGCTGAACCTTTAAAAATAAATAAAAAGATACTCTGCTTTGTGCAACTGCTAGCTCTGCATTTTAGTAACTTAAACTGTATTAATCCCTGCTTCTGCAAAGTTTCTATAAAATGCCTTAAGCTTTGGAAAATAAATTACATTGGAAATAAATATCTAAATAGTTTGAATGGTGGCATTGTTAAAAATGTTAGATTGTGCTTCATGCCACCAAAACAGAAGTTTTCTTTAATGAATAACAAAGCTGAGAAAATGCTTTCCAGCAGTTTCAGCTAAAACTCCAAATTATTATTCAAAGACCCAAGACTGTCACGTTTAGCAATACACTTATTCAGTCACATTTATTATATTAGTTTACTGCTCATGGGGAACTGCAAGGAGTCCTTTTAGCCAGAATGTGCTCTTGTGACATCCTGCAGTACCTGCTGCAGAATGCACAATGCTATAGCAAAGGGCAAGGTGGGAATTGCTGCACTGGGAAGAGAAAACAACGCATATATTTCATGCACTGTACCAAATACTAAGCTTCTTTTATTTTATTATAGGGCTGATTCCATGGTAAAGGACAACAGGAATACCTCACTGTCTTACTCCATTGCCATTCAAAGATTTAAGAGCTACTATCACAGTTTTTGAGTCTAAAATGTTTTCTTAATTTAATCTCTCCACACATGCAGTCACTGCCTCCTTTTTATGCTGTGGATCTGAGATAACAAAACCACAATGCAATAACAGAATTCAGTGATTATTGAACTTGAGTTAATTTCTTGCACTAGAGGATTTATGTATTTCCACATAATCAAAAAGCAAACAACAGGACAAATGTGGGAAGCAGAGTGCACACAGTTAGAACTCATGATAATTGCTCATAAAGGAGACTGTGGCTGAAAAAAAATCATATTCTCCCTGGGAACAATTTTCCTCTGCCCAAGCAAAAGAGTTAGCAGATCAGAAACACAAACTAAAACAAGCGTGACTGATGCACTTGTCTGAAAGAAGCCAGCTTGCAATTTTATTAATAATTAAACCTAATACATTTTCTATATCTTTATTTTTCTGTAGCTCATTTCAAAGCTAGGAAGCAGCTTTTTATTACCATAGCCTGTATTATTTTACGTGTTGTCTGAAGGTGGTCTTCACCAATTCATTCAGGGAAAAATCTAACATGTGCAATACACACTTTTCTTCATAAAAAACTGTGCTCACACTATATGGCTTGTAACTGAGATTGTATTTCTCAGACTGTGGCACTATTCAGGAACCACTTCACCAAAGACAGAAACTGAGCATTTTCCAGTATTCTGGCAAAGATCAGCTAGATTAAATGTTTGATTAGATAGATGAATATGTTAAGCAGTGATTTTAAAACCACCACTCTCAATAGCACAACTGAAACTTGATGTAATTCAATGAGTAGTAGCCTAAGGTTACCTAACAGAAAATGTAAGTACTTTGTAATTTTACCTCAAGCTTCTCCATATGAAAATCCTTTGTCAAGTAATTCAATGTTGCTCGAGCTGTGCTTTCCCCTCCACTTCTTCTGTTATCACTACTTTCCTCACTCCCAATCCCAGATTTCTTTCCCTTTCCCTCCAGCAGATAATGGAATTGCTTCCTCCTGTGAAATGAGATTTACAGTCCAAATCATTAAAAACTTTTAAGTGCACATGTTTCTAGCTATTGTGAAAGGGAGGGATTCTCCTTTTGACCCTACACTTTCGAACTTTGCAGTATATTGCATCCTCAAGTTATTCGAAAAATGTATTACTCTAGATGTTCCTTCAGTAATTTGTCTCTAAACAATTGACTCTGGTATCTATCACATAGCATCTCCTAAATAGGAAGCCTTGCAGCTTTAACTTTTATTAAGTATTCATATGGAAGACCAAAAATAGGGGGTTTACCTTTTTTTACAGTACAACTCCTTAATCTGTTAACCATTAATTACCCATGCACATGCCTTTTCATCTCCTCAGCAGACTTCATACAAGTTCGGTGAAAACCTCTGGCTACATGGACCAGGAGATGGTAACACCTGTGCATTATGCAGAGGACCTAGCTTCTAGAAGATGGTATTTCTGAAATTTTTATCTTTTTACCTGAAAAGAACTTATCATAACAGTGCGCAAAAGAGTTAAACAACGCATTTGGAAAAACTCCAGTTAGGTTCCTTGTATTTTACCTGGATTCTCCAAACAATGAAAGCATGCGATAATGTGGCAGCTCTGAAGATGCCACATATGCCAGAATGCCAAAGAGCCTTTCTGCCTTTACAATATCATTTTCAGTAACCTGTGAGAAGGTGGGAAGCGAATAAAAAAGAAAAATATGACATTTCAAAATTAGAACATTCATATTTCATTACATAAATACATTGAGAAGTAACTGAAACTTGTTATACAGAACACTGCACACAGATCTGTTGCAGGCACATCTTCAAAATATGGATTTGCTTTTACTGGCACTTTAAATGTAATTCAGAAGAAACCAAATGAGGTACTGGTGCTTGTTTTATTTTCTGTAATTCTGGATATTTTAATGTATATACATGCTGCCCTTTGTCCTTGATAGTCTTTGTGAAATGAAGAATTTTACAAAGGTTTCTTACATTCATTTTCTGAAGGCCAGACATATTAATTCTGCTCCACACTGCATGCATTTACAGAAGGTCTACTGGAAAATTTCTGATTAACGTATGCTGGAGAAACAGAAATATTCTGGGCATGCATATGTGAAAAGATAACTTACAGACTCTCTTATTTTGGCAGCATTACGGAAAAGACTTTATAAAAGAGAGGCTTAGGAGGGAAAAATTTTTCTCTGCATTTTTCAGCTCCTGAAAGTAAGTGCTCACTCATTATATTTCTCTAAATGTCTACCATATTATTGTTTCAATATTAAGTTACAGCTGTCTCTTTAAACTAATTTTCAGTGGTTGAGAAATTTTCAGGATTAATTTTATACAAAATTGAAAAGTGTAAAGACAGTGGAAGGGATTCATTCTTTGGTGGCGGTGGATATTATTTTTTGTTTGTCTTGGCTTGTAAACTCTGGAGACCATGGCCTGTGTTTCTCCTACCCTGATGGCCAGACTATGAACTGACTTCAACTGCCAAAAGTTTGTTGGCACAGTTGCTGGACTCCTGGCTTTGTACTGAGTGCAGAAGCAATCTTTATGATCATCTAAATCTGACCTGGATAACACTGGACAATGAAACTTACTCATTGACTTCTTAACTTCTGGATGAAATTTAATTTCCATTCATCCTATAACATACTTTGGGAAAGCAACTCATTATTAAATACACTTCAATACCCACAATATTTGCTAAGCACTTCCAGACAAACTTTGTATCCCACGTTATTCAAATTTGTGAGTAAAATGGAATTTTTATCCACATTAACAGACTTTCATTGTATCATTGTGTAATGCTTAGAGACTGTACAACCTACACTTGCCTTAAGTATACTGCAACAGCATAATGCAGGGGGAAATTCAGTGAAATCATAGATCAGGAAATCAGAAACATAAAGTCAATTCCATTTTTCACAGTGTCTGGAATTATTCATTTTCACTTAAAATTGAGTAAGTCTAACTGAGTAGCCTAGGAGTAGATGACCTTGCTGAACAGTCTGTAACAGAAGCAAGGTCTAAAACAAAGAGCACAGAAGGCAGCTAGGGAAACAAAGCCCAGTGCAGGCAGAAATGCCTGCTGGAGAAATAAGTGATTTTAATGTATTTATTTATGTTAAGAGAAGCATAAGGACCAGGTCAACAGAGACAGCAATGCTGAATACACTCTCCGGCTCACAAAAACTCACGTTCTCTATCTTACTGCAGTGCATTGTTTGCTCCATTAATCACAAAAAGCTCATAACGGTAGTATCACATAAACGTAAGGCTTTATCCCTGCTCCTTGCCAAGTGCACAGAACAGGCACCAACTGTGCCAGCAGGCCCAGCTCCGGGAAAGGGGTGCATCTGTCACACTCTATTCCATACCACTGGGTGGACAGCAGTCTGGAGGGTTTGGAAACTTCAAACCGTAACAATTTAGGATTAATCTGAGATTACTGCCACTGGCAAAAACTTCAAGTAGTATCTCAATAATGAGAACCTGCTTCTTCACAGTTAGTAAATTTAACAACTGGATAAGGGACCAGAATCATTGTTATGGGGAGAACAACACTCAGCTTCTAGCCTGGAACATTAACTGGAATGGAGACGGAAGGCTGGGGAGAAAATAAAAGCTTTTTTAAACAGGATTTTTACAGTTTAAAAGTGCTAGAGTTATGCTGTTTAGTTAATTCAGTTAGTGTATATTGCTTTTACTTTGCGACTCTGTGTACCTCAAAGCTGACAACAGAATAGTCTCCACAAACATTGCACACTAATAATAATCAGAACAGCAGAATATGCACATTTCCTTTTCTGTCATCTGAAACTGTTATTTAGAGCTGACCTGTGGTCTGAGAGCCACTTTAGGGGTTATGTTCTTTACATTGAAACAGAATGTTCTATTACTCATGTTAATCCAATAGATAATATACATCTGCTAAGATGGATATCATAATTTCTGCTATAGGATAATGAAAAACAGCAATCAGAGTTCATCTCTTTCTTCTCCTTGGCTGTGACACTGTTCAAATGATTAATGACATTAAGGAAAAAAAAAATCCGTGTGCACATCTTCATGTAGTGTGGTCTGGCTGAAAGGTTTGTTGAGGACAAAAATGTTCTTGTCATACACATTTAAGATCTGATATATGTCCTACATAAAATCATGCTGCACTACATGTGCTCCATTTACTAAAATCATCCCCAAGAACTAATAAATACAAAGTTTTCCTTCAGGGATTGAACTTGTTGACCTTGAAATTGTAACAAAAAGTCTACTTAAACAGTTGTGCTACTTTCTTGCTCCATGAAGACCAACCAGGCAAGACTTATCTTCTATTTGCTTTCATCTGAATCACTAGTGTTGATTTTGAAAATATGTTGCTCTAAAAAGAGAAATAAACTTCATATTTTTTAAATTAAATTTAAAGAGCATTTCTTTCAGTAAAGTACTAAATTTGAAGTTATTCTGTATTTTTTATGGGATTACTGACTATCACTTTTTTTTCCCTTTTTAAGATACTGTGCTGTTGGAGTGAGTTCTATTTCCATCCATCCTTTCTTTGCTAGTTAATTCTTTTAAGCTCTTTACCCACTCCTGCTCTTCTGAGCAACTAATATATGTTTTATGCAACTAAAACCAAGTAAACCACAACATCCAGCTTTGGCTGGATCAGATAACAAGTGTATCTAGTCCAAAACATATGATGATGGCCAAATTAAAATACCAGATTTAAATGCTAAACCTGTGTATTATTTTTGCTCTAATTAACTTCCACAACATCTCTTAAACTTATTTAGCATCTAAAATTCAATGCACATTCAAACATTGTGCTGCATTGTAACTATTTTCACCCCCTTTATGATCAAAGCTCAAGTATGAAATAGCTTCTTTATATGCTTGAATAAATTTACTTTCAATTGATGTAAAGGGGAATACAAAGTACAAAGAACAGCAATATCAGTGTCCTAACTTTCTATTTATTTAAACATAAAATACACACTCAACAAAAAAACCCAAAAAACACCCACACTAAAGATCTTGTACATAGCAAGCAGAAAAATTAATAAATAAATAATAAATTAAAAAATTATTCAGACTTTTCCTGTGATAGGCATCAAGCAGAAAATAAGACTCTATGATATTTTGTAATACTGGCAATTGTAAATAATCATATACAGGAAACTATTAAGGAGTCTGTCAAACACACTCCTGCATGAGTATTCAGTGTTAGCGCTGTGATCTTCTCAAAAACAATAAACAACTGCTTCTTAAAATAATTTAAAATCATGCAGTTCTTTAATAATAATTTAACATATTTTTATTAAATAATATTAATTTTAATATTAATCGCACAAGAAATTACATGGTGAAGTCTACTTAAACTTTTTCCCCCTTCATACTGAGAAGACACTGACAGGGTTGTGCTCATTTTATTAAGGAATTCATCTGCTTTTTTAAAAACAATGCTAATTTATCCAGTAAGAACAATTGTAAGAAAGAAGCAACACCATCCTACCTTCACTCCATTTATCTTCTGTAAATTAAAATGGTTCAGTCTGAACAAAACATAGTATTTCCACAAAGTGAAGCTGACAACCGGATTTCCCTGAGGATCAACTGTCAACTGTTCCATACGATGCATCTCAGCCAATGCATTGAACTGCTGCAGTGCCACAAGATTTGTCTCCTTAAACTTCAGGTGCTAGAAAAAGTCAAACCCCAATAAATTAAATAAGGAAACAATAAAGAGTGAACACAGTGATTCCTAATCTGTGCCATTCAGTTTTCAAACTGTAACAGTCATAGGTCTGATGGAGCAACTAAGCTAATTTCATTTGAGGTCTCTGTAGCAAAACACATCAAAGTATCAACCAACTGCTGTACTACATATACTATGAGATTTCAACCTGACAAGCCCCAAGCAATTTAAAAATTCTTTATTTAAAGCTGGAATATTTTCAATGTTACATAAAGCAATGATACTACTTGAGCAATGTTTACTTTATTTCTGCAAGTAAAGCACTTGCAACATCTACTCATAAAATTAAGAACAACAAATGTTTTTTAAATATTCTGCCTTTCCTGGGCACAGTGTGCTGGTCTAACTCATACCCTGCCCTACACTAATGCTCCTGTGAGCATGGTGTATGCTACACAGTATTACTGAGGAAAGAAGAAGAAGGAAAAACTGATGGTGAAGATAAAAATTGAGTTGTAATTCTGGTATCATCCACAAATTTTTCCCCACCCACAATGAAACAATTGTTTGATGAAGATTGCTAAATTTCTGGGGAGTTTAAGACAAATTTATCAATCTCAATTAAACCATTAATTTTTGTTACACTCAAAATCTTGAGAAGCAGCAGGGAGCTCAAGAGCTAAACCATCTGAGTTACACATTGCTTATGTTTGTTATCTCTATCTTAATATTTGCATCAAAATGACTAATTTGAATTTCTAAGGAAAAAAGAAAAAGAAACACACTGAAAAGATTTCTCATTCATGTTGCTTTTCTTCTCAAGAACCGAGGAATTTCAAAAACTCTACTGATTTAGCCAGCTTTTCCTTGGAATCTTCATCTTTTTATCCTATCAGCAATTTGATCTTTGAACTCACAACACAAATGAAGTCTTCCTGATACCATGGATTCATAACAATAGTATAGAAAAATAACACTGTATTTACACACAAGTTTTGCAATCTAAAAATAGTTAGCTAGGTCAAAGGAATTAAAAGGAATAAAAACCAGTCTGAAAAGAAATCTGAATTTAAATTATTGATTTTTAGTGTCAAAGGTAGCGTTATAATACGAAGAAATATGCAATTCATAACTGTATCTATTTACATGAAAGCACTCAGGGCAGGGGGGATATGCCAAAGTAAGGTTTTCATTAAAGAATACATATTCCATAGCTGCTTAGAGCTGAAACATGAGGCATACTCACCACACAATTAGGAAACTTTGTCTTTAGTTTTGCTAACACTTGAACAATTTCATCAAATTCTATGAACATAAAGGAGACTGTGACAATAATGCCAGCTGTTTGAACGCTCCAGTTTCGATCCAGGCACTCCAGTGCCCCAGCACCATACAAGCCAAGAGTGTCTCCTTCCACTTCCACTAAATGAGACTCTAGAACAGACAAGCCTTGTACTGCACTGCTCAGGATTGTATCAAGAGATCTGTAGAGGAAATAAAAATACAGGGATATAAATGAGATGATTTTGAAACAATATCATCACTCTGCTGAATAACAGTCCTTTCTTTTACCAAAACCCAACTGTCAAATACAATGGCATTTCTCAGCATTCATTCATTTTCAGTACTCCATCTGGTTCAAATACACTAAAGGCTGGAAAACCCTTTTTCCATCAAGTAACACTGTATATGTTCTACTTCTTCGGCTCTGGGTGTATTTGAGTTGGTGCTGGGGTCATATTAAATAGAGAGTCCATTCATATTTAATAATCTGCTTTAAAATATTAGCTAAGAATGCTAACCTAGCATATTTCATGTTGCTTTAGATATCTAAACACAACTTCAAACAATGTATTTATTTAAGCAACACCCCCTTCACATTCTGTTTGCTATATGAAATGTTAAAGTCTTGACACGAGCAATCACTCAAGCATTTCTTTAAAATAATGTGACCTTTCCAATCCACAAGAGCAATTTTAAAATGAAGCAATAAATCCAGATATTCCCGACTTCCATCTCTTTTTGTTCTACTTCCAACATGACACACTCAGCTGACTGGACTTAAAGTATACAGAGAACTCCAGAGAAGCACAAATTACAGGTTTAGAAAGTTATGTAATGATTGTTATTATTTTATTCTTTACCAAATTCCAAGGTTGAAGTGCTACTTTGGTTTTAGCCAATCCAAGGCACACATTGCTCACTATGTTTGCAGTGCATTCTGGCCACATGGCCTTCTTTTTAGATGCAAATAAGCAAAAATAATATATTTTAAACTGACAACACTAAAATTATCTTGAGAATAAAAGTAAGTCTGGTAACTGCTACTGTTAAAATAGCACGGGTGTGAAAGCAGTCCAATGAAAGATGCTGCAGTTCAAACTAATAGCATGAATACAATGCTGAAACCTCTTGCTAAACAAAGAGGTTACAAATCTTCATAATGCTCATACATCTTCATTTTGTTCATTTAAACTGAAGGCAACAATCTAAGTTGTTAAGGAAATGAACAGCCTCAAGAAGGCTCAGGAATTCATATTTAACATTTCTTGTAAACATGAAGTTATCCTTTATTCAGCAAAATCACGTAATAATTTAGCTTGCACTTCTTTAGGCAATGAGTTGCTGTTATATCACTTTTTAAACACATTACTTATTACTAATGGTTGAAAGCTAAGTAAACCACCTTTTCAGTATTGATTTGTAGTACTTTTGAAATGAAATACAGTGAGATCTCAGAGGTGAGAAGTAGTAATCTGGAACTTAAGACACGAGCAGGTAAAAATATTAGCCAATAAAATACCTGCTTTCTTCAGGAAATACATATGCAGCACTGCCATTGATCTGGCAGGGCTCATTTTCTTTATCTTTGTTTAAAGAAGCCTCAAGAGCAATTCGGTTCTGCTGGATCTCCCACTGCCGAGCAATGTTACCAATCGTTAACCGCTTCTTTTCCTGAAACAAGATACACAAGTCATCAGAAGTCACAACAGGGCACGATCAACACATTTGTTTGTTCTGAAATATGCTGCTTAATAAAAACATTTTAATTGAAGAAACTATACTAGTGGTTGGTGGTTATGCATTAAAATCAATGTATCCTTCTAGTGCTTTTTAGCATAACTATCAGCAAACGATTTCACAAAATTTGCAATAAAGAAACAAGAAAAGGAACATAATAAATCCACAACTTAGGAAAGCATGAAGTTAAGCTACTTAGGACACAGAAACTGCTACTTCTGAAAGTTCTTCCATTTTAAAGAGCTCAAAACTATATTTCATGTTCCATTTACCCAGGGAGTTATGATGCTCTCTGGCTAGAGAGCACTAATTGCTCAACATTTACAGAATTCCATGGTGACTACACTCCATGTCACAGAAAGAGGGGGAAATTGGAATCATCAAGAGTTTTTTATCTGAACAACCTTTAGAAAATCTGTTTGTTTGTGAAGGTGAGGGTCTCAACCTCAATTACTGTACAGCTCTACTGCTTTGTTAGCCCTTCAAAAACTTCCATCATTTCATTTTACAAAAAGCCAATTTTACAAGTGTGAAGATTCTGCTAGCAATAACTTTTTCTTTTTCCATAAATATTAAGTTCAACCACTGTTGGAAAGGAATGACATTCTCTATACATTTCAAAGTACCTCTCAAACTTTCCCAGAAGAGTGGGTTGGAAGCAATAAAAAAATAGTCTGGAAAAAGAGATGAAAAAAATCTGTTGTTTGGGCAGACAAGTATCAGCAAGGGGAAAATAAGAATTGACATTGCTGAAATGAACATTTTTGATGCGGTGCATACAAGAAAACAGCAATTGTTTGCTACTGAATGAGTGCCTATAATTTCATTTACACTTCACATAGTGTAAGAAATGTTGGAGAAACATGAAAGTAAAAAAAAAAAAAAAAATCACAGAACATAGTTCTCTAAGTATTTTCTTCAGATTTAACTATGGAGGAACTATAGCTCCCAACCTTTTCTGCTGGAAATTGTATTTATGAGTATATTTGTTCCTTCAATTCAAACATGTGGATCAGGAAAGAAGCCTGATTCGTAAGAACCCATTTACAAAGGAAAGATCTACAAAATCATCAAATCATACAAAAAATATAGGTATTTGACTGTAATGCCACTTAACTACTTGAAGATAAGAAATACTTTGATTAAAGTCTACAATGTAATGTTGAAATTGAGTAATGATGGCACTAGGTGTTAAAAATATTTCTTCTTTTAAGGGAATTTTCCACTAGCAAAAAGCATCATAAAATCTAGGCCACCAAGACAAACAATCCCTCTGCTACAAGGAAACATTACATCAATGGCTAAGTACACGAACTACAAATAAACACCTACTTTTTTTCCTAGTCAGATACATTTCCAACAGCATGAGACAATGCCATGTGTGAAAATTATTTACTAATTTTCCATTTCTTTATGCTATTAAGAACTGTCACCAGCACTTGAAATCTGAAGAGACTTTAAATACATCAATATTTTACAAAGAAAAAAGAAATACCAAAACCAAACTACAATGCTGTTTGAAAAAAAAAAAACCAAAACCACCACCCAAACCTCCAAATTGTATGTAAGTCATTTCTATTATATAATTGCTTTAAACAGAAATACACAAGGATACAAATATACAGGAAATCAAAATATATTCTTAGTCACTAGACATGCATTTTTTTCCTCCATTCATACCCTTAGGTTCTTGGGGGGTTTTGATATACTTAAAACACCTTTTAACATACTGTTAACATTCCATTTGTGTCTTTTTATTTTTTAGTTATATGCATTTACTACACTTCTTACAGCCTCCTGCAACTACTTTCATTCGAATCCCCCTCATGAAATATGATTTTACCGAGGAAACTTAATATGCACATAAACATTTTCTGTTTATTTGACTTCCAAATTGAAAGAGACTGTATAGGCATTACTGGCTAAAAAAAATTTTAGAAACTTTTTTCTCTGAAAAAAAAATTATTTGGACACAAATGGTGATATTCTCACAGCAAATGGAATGTCGATGCTCTTACATTCTTGAGCTTTGGTCTCCTATTAGCAACAGAGCTCATGCAGTCAGCAGCCCCATGAAGAGCATTCTGGAGGGCAACTGGGTCTCCCCTGGTGGGGCAGCTCTGTCTCATGTGTGTCAGCACCAAGCAGGCCAGCTGGGCTGGGAGATAAGAGCTCTCCTGACAGAGACAGCAGCTGGAGTCTGGCTGTAGCCTCATGGCCTCTTCACTCTTTCTACAGAAAGGAACAATTTCAACTGGAAAGAATGAAGGAAAAACTACTTCAGAACACCCTGCATGGTGTTCAACAGTCAGAGTGTTCACCTGACAAGGGGAGACCAAGGAATGTGAAATCACTGGAAAAGGCCTTTACTTTAGTATGGATTTACAAAAATTAAGTTTGCCATCCACTGACATGTATCTCATGTTCAACGAGGGCTTTTTGCTAAAGTGCACCTTGCATATGACTGAAGAGAGTTTCACTCGTGGAGTGTACTGTTTAAGTTGTAAAAACAGATGGAGGCATATTGGGATATATAATAGCTGCAGCAAAAAAGATTGGATATAAATTATTGTTGTAAACTGGTTTACAGCAACATTAGAACAGCCATAGAAAATACCTTAAGCAAGGTCTGTTTATGGCTTTCACGCTTCCTTTCTTCCTCTTTCCTTGCTGCAATAGATGCCATCCGTCTTTCTTCTTCCTGGGTGAAAAAAAAAGTAAAACAAATTCCTAAAAGAAGGAACTAAGCAGATTCTAACAAGTATTACTGATAAATTATTAATATGATCTTGTGCTGTGTTTGCAATGTAAATTTTCATTTTGACATAATTTTAGAATTTTATCATTTTAATGTTTCCTCATATTATTAAAAACAATAAAATTGCTTATTAGAAATAAATCAAGAAATACAGAATAAATAGATAACTACTCCGATACAAATGCTGAAAATAAACTAGTTAAAAGCAGTATTTTAAATATCTTTGAAAAAGTATAAAGCATACTTTGAGTATGACAGTGAAAAATAATATTTTTAGATATAACAATGAAATACATCTTTTTATCTTTGTAGTAGCTTTTTGCAATTAGTAGGATATTGATTTTTATTTTTTTTAAGATACAGAGCAAAAGAGCTGAGTTCTATTTATGCTTGAATCATAATCCAGGATTCATTTTCATCATTATAAACTGTTTCCAGGGCCTAGCTTTTCTCAATCAGCAACAGAACTTGAGAAGAAAATAACATTTTCAAAGTTAGCTATTCCATTAGCATGATGTCTCATCAATATTATTGCCTAATGACAAAGTCTCAAGAAGAAAGCCATTGGTTCCTAAACAATGAAAGTGAAGCTGCTTCATTTTCCTGGTACAGCAATTTGATACTGCAATACACCCATAATTGGTTGGATGCCCCTTGTTTACAGAAGTCTAAACATTCTCATAGCACAGTATTTTTAGAACATATATTTTCCAAGTAACAAAAGAAATGTTCACTATGAAGTAAAAAGTGTAGAGTCCTTCCAACACAAATATTTGGGAAGCATACTTTAACTTATTTTGATTTACTTCACATGCCATTTGGGCGTTTGTATTGAAGTGTCTTCCCAGAACATATGAAAAGTGTTTTCATTTCCTCAAAATAGAAAGCTCCTGTCCAAAGCTTTTCATTTTCTGGAAAAGTTATATGTTAACAAAATTAAGCAACAAAAATGAACTGAAAGCCCCATCAACCATTAAGACATATGGACATGTCAAAAATTCTATGTAAATAAAACATGCTATGTTTAGAGCATTTTAAGAACCCCTAAGCAGATGGGTGAGTGCTTACTGGAAGCTAAAATAAAACAGGAACTTCACACTTAGCATGGCCATTACATTTTTAAGAAAACAATTTCCAAAGCATAAGAAGTTCACTGCATTTGGCAGACCTACTCTGATCTGTGTACAGTCCCCCTGAAACCCACTGACACACCATGGATTTTGGCATCACTCTGAAAAGGGCTTAAACAACAGATTTTCAAACTGTTCCTCCATGACTTTATCCTAATATCATACATTAAACAAGAGGAGTCCCCCAATGCACAGTAAGGCATGAGGCTTTGGACAGAGTAAGCTTCTCTAACCCAACTGTATGCAAGAATTTCCTTGGAACACTAAACTGGAAAGCCCCTATTTTTTTTTTTTTTTTCCAACTTATTCTCAAAGCAGCTTGTAGCCTTTTGCTGGTACAGCTCTGTTGGCAGCCTCCTCTGCTACCGGGCTTTTCAGCTATTCCTAAACAGGTTATTTCCAAGGGGCTAGTGTCATGGAATTCCAGCATAATCCAGGTTAGAAGGACCTCAGTAGGTCACTAGTGCATGTTAAAAGAAGAGCACCAGTAACTGAATCACAAAATAAAAGCACACACAGATACAAAGGGCCTTCTAGATGCCACTGCAACAAAATACTACACAATGAAACCCAACACCTGAATGGGAAGGTTCAGGGGGAGGCTGTGAAAAAAATCACAAAATAACCTCTATGCAGGTAATTAAACACAAATATGAATGTATCATTAATAACGCAAAATAAAAGTGTACTGTTCCTCAATATATGATTCAGAACTTTAGGAACAACAGATATTATTCTCATTATAGCTGTTTATCCCAATAATGTATTACATTGTACTGTTAGCGTTGTGTAAAAAACACAAATCTTCAAATAAAAGATAAACACTAGCAAACTATATTAGTGGTATCTTTCTTTAGAAAGCAGGTTAGACTGGTTTCAGGAAATTTTTATTTTTTTATTAAATCTCTTCATTTGACTGTGTAGCTATGCTTTTTAACTAGGCTTCCTAAAGAAATAAGCTTTTTACGTTTTTTTGTCTTCATCTTCTCTAATGACGTTTCAACACATTAAACATATCAAATAACAACGTATGTTTAGAAGTCTTAAATTAAGGGACTTTCTTCATTCCCTAGGAGTTTGATTATATGAAATTGGTATGTAGAAAGAAGAGAAGTGTAAGCTAGCTTTACCACCAAGGAAGAGGAAACAGAAACTATCCATTCTATTTGGCAGAAAACATCTGGCCATTCATCAGAGACTCAGTTTCAAACTAACTGAGATGGTGCTGTGTTTTGCACTGGGGGGAGGTGAGAACTAGATAAAAAAATTGCATTAATAGAAAAATCAGCCTTCATTAATTTCAATCCCTTCAAAACGATTTGCTGTTGTTTTTTCCCAAGTTTTAGGGCAATCATCCATCAAGTTCCTTAAATCAGTTTTCTCTCGGCTTCTCTGAATCTCTTCTTACTCTGTCTTGCTTCTCAAAGCTTTCCCTTGATCCAGTGCAATGTGTATTCTATGACACATGCAGGAGGGTCTGCTGCCCCCACTGAAACCAGTCCTGTACCTTCTCTACCGACACAGTTCCTTCCAAGATCAAAATCAACTAATGCAAATTAAAGTCTAACAAGAGTATTAACTGAAAAAGACTTTTTTTCTTGATCAGGAGTTTTATCCTAATTACATTTATAAAGCACTACTCCTTTTCTAAAGGAAGTTAGCTCAGCCAACAAATAGAATGCATCATAGCTTTACTCATTATTCATTAAGGAAGAGTGATAGAAAGAAACCTCTGAATAAAGATCAAGGGTCAGATCTACTTTTTATGGATCTCAAATCCATGCACATTTCTTGACTAATCTTACCACAACACACGCAAGTTATCTTAAAAACCACATTCCCCAGAAACCCACAAAGAAACCCCCCAGAGGATCAAAAAAGTTAGGAAACAAAACCCCGCATAACCCTGCCGCAATCCATTTCTACTATCACGCCTTCTCTTTCAGAAAGGATTAGGGAAGAGCTGGCTCCCTCGCTCGGTATCCCCCGTTTGCCCTCACTATTCCGGTTCTGTCCCTCAGCCGCTCTGCCAGGCTTTTCCCGCCAACGCCGTGAGGGCTTCCCCGTGCCGATGGCGCCCCCTGCCGGCGCCCGCGCGCTCCGGCGGGAAAGGGGAAAGCCCTCCAGCAAAACCTGCGAGCATCCGGAAACGAGCCCAGCGGAGCGAGCGCAGGATTCTCCGCACTGCTGCCTTGCTGCTCTTCACACAGGTTCTTGTCAACAAATTACACGACTGAAGTCTCACTTAAGTATCTTATTTGCCGGTGAAAAGAAAAAAAATTAGCGATCTCTCTAAAAAAACCCCTCCGAATACTTTCTGGTGGTGGTGGAATACAGTAGTGAATTCTATTGTGGATAAAGCAGTAGAACTTACTCCCTGATCAGCAATGAAATGTCTGAGCAAATGATCAAAACCAAACACAGCTGTCTTACTTTAAGTTTCTAAAACCTATAAAACATCAATGAAAAGAAGCAAAGCTTTAGTTCTAAAAAGATACAGCTTGTCTTTCAATTTGGCAACATTTTAAAAAATTTGCAATATATACCATATTTATACACACATACAGGAATACATATACACTTAGCAAACTCTCTTTAGAAAGTCTATTTGAAGTGATGGATAGCAAATGTTCCTGGTTACATAACTCCTTAGTACGGAATGTGTCTATATTTCAATCATATTTTAATATTTTATTACATGTCTGCAGACAATATCTGCTTACTGTTACAAAGGAGTGGAAGAAAACAAGTAGATAGCAACTAAACTGAAAGCAGCACTGGGCAGGCCCACTCTTGAAAAAACCAGACTATAAAACAGGGTGAAAAACATCTTCAGTACCCAAAAAAACAACCATGAGGATAAGTTAACCAAGGTAAACAATCACAAATGCAAGCTGAGCCCGCTCTGACTGTAAGGCACCACACCAGCCCATTCCATAGAGCCATTCATGCAGTCCCATTACCCTGCAAGTAAAGTGAGGTAAAGGTGCTCCTGTGAGTTCCTGACAGAACACCAGTAACACACAGGAGTCTGTCCAGCCACTGTAATTCAGCCTCCTCCACAATCTTTAAGCCTTTAGATTGAGCTACCAAAGGCCAAGAAAACAAAATATTCCTGTTGAGCTGATGTTTTAGATACATAACACAAAGTGGTTGTGTTGTCAGCTGAAAATCATCTTGTGTGGACAACTAACAAGTGAAGGTCATTACAGGTGCTTTACCACCACTGGGTCCATGCCTCAGTGGTTTGACAGCTTCAATCTTACATTCAAAAATGGCTTAGCAATGAGGTGGCCTAAGAAAACATCAGTGTCCTCACACGTCAGGGATTAAGAGTTGCCATAATACAATAAAATCTCTTGTATAAAGGCAAATCTGCCCCAACTTGAGCAGTATTAGAAAAATTACAATGCACAAATGTTTTATTTCAAGTACAGTGAAAATTTTGATTTTCATGGCAGCTCTGTGTTTCTTAATAGTTTCCTAAGGCAGAGACAGTTATAACCAAATTTTGGTATCAGAGTTCCCTTTCTCCAGGGAATCCTATCGAAAAAGCCTGGCACCAAAGAGTGTGTGTCTCCTTGAAATCAAACATGAATGAAGCTTCCAAGTCTCTTACACCTTCTGAAAATATCCCTCAGTAAAAGAAATGTTAAGAGCCGAAATAATTGTTTAAAACTCAGTTCTTGAGCATAAAAGCTTCTGAACAAGTTAGTGAAGAACTCCTAGTCAGAAAAAAAACATCACCCAACTCTCAGTTTGTTACAAGACAAAGCAACGCTGAAGTTCAAAATGGCCTAAGTGCTCTTCAGGCTGACAAAGAAAAGATCCTATAAATGTAATTAGAGTTTCGTTTAGTTTCTTACACTAATTAAGAGAGAAAATCATATACTCAACACCGCATGTCCATTCCCCCACCAGGTTAGATCTACCCTTACAGCTGATGGGAACAGCATGCTGCAGTACTAGTCAGAATAGCTGGATTTGGGATTGCCAGCTCTTTAATTTTACCATGAATCCCATGATACTCGTTATTTTTTTTAAATCCCTGTTTCCTAAGTCACATGATTATCTGGGTAACAGTTTTTATTGGAGAAAACATACAGCACCCTTTACATGGAGAAGAATGTTAAAAGGGTCAAAAAACCAGAAGCCAAATAGAGTGTAAAACTCATTATTTTTACAAGTAGGTTTATGAGCAGCACAACTGGTGAAGCCTGGTTTTCTGTGGCTTTTTGTCTTTGTGGTTAACTTTCTGATGTTTAACAAGGTGAAAGCCCAGATTAAGTTCTTCCCATGGCTGCATTTCCAACAGCTTTTTCCCCATACAGGTCCCACAGAGCCTAAAAAGGAGTTTGAGCTCTTTCTACAGTTTTTCCCATCACTGCTATTTCCACCAGGATCAATTCCCTCTTGACAAGAGTAAAGGTGGGGAGATGGAGAGATCTTTTCTTTATGGGACTCAGGTTTCTGAAATAGTACTGATAAAACAAGCTTTTAAAAGCAATGCAATTAGCAGTTAATAAGTCAGTATAAAGTCACAAAATATAAAACACCCTGATGCTTAGAATATCTGTGAAAAACTAAATTTTTAGTATTTTCAATGCTGGGAGAAAAACTCCCATGTCCCAAAAGCACTTTCTTTCTAAAATGAACGTTTTCCACATACATGTTACATTTTTCATCCTAATTGGCCCTATGGCAAAGCAACAGCTGCAATTAACAATGCAGTACAGCCTTTGCACAAAGGAAATGAGCATTTAAAAGAAGGGATTATGTATCAGCACCTGGTCAAAAAAGTTAACATTGTAACACTGTCACTTGCTGCTTACACATCACTTCTGAGTAGACACAAGAGTCAGCAAGCCTATTCCTATATTAAAAGAGAAAATAGGTGGCTCTGTGGTAAGACCCTGGTGATTGTCTTTCATCCTCTGGAGTGTATTTTCAAGAAGCCTGTAGGAGACTGAGCTGTCTGCAAGTCCTCTCTCCCTTATCAAGGTTACTTGAACTTGAGCAGCAGAAACAGAAATGATCAGGGAGAGTAGGTTAGAAAGGGAAAAAACACAGACAGACACACAAACTCTGATCACCAGATTTCCCTAGGGAGGCAGATTAAAGAACTCAATTAAATTCTTAAATAAAATATACCGATTACGGCAATTTTAGGGAAAACAGACCACTCCTTTGCAAGAAATTCACTGTTCCTTCTCAGCTACACAACAAATCAGCAAAGACTGTTAGGAAAGTTCTAATGAAAAGCTCTGCAGACTGGCTCATATCATATGGCAGCTGAACACACAGTATTTGCGATTGTAGAGTTTTAGCACTTCAAAATAAACATGTTAAATGAAGTAAATAGGCAAACCTCTAGTTTACACTGAAAAAAGATTAAAGTTTTAAATATTGTAATGTCTTTACACCATTCAATTCCATACCAAATTAAGAAAAAAACTGTATTTTTAATATACACATATACACAGAAAACCCTACGTTTTACTTCTGATTTTAAGTGTCTATTAAGTTTGATGAAAACAGAAATTTCTTACTGTGATTCTCTTCATATCTAGCTGTCGGAGCTGCATCATATGATGGAGAACAGTGTGTTTGTACCATGTCTCCTGAGCTATTGGATTGCCATCAAGGGTGATATCTGACAAAGATGAGGAATCAGCAAGGCACAGAATATCCTCAAAACTGTAACCAAAAGAGTTTAAAGTTTTAATGTCATAGAGTAAGAATAATTTTGAGATGGAAGATTTTATTTCTTAAGGACAGAACATAAGTAGTTAACTATACTGAAATACTTCCACCCATCAATACTGTGCATGGTAAATCTAAGTATTCTGAAATACCAGCAGCTGCTGCTGTTAAACTTTTAGTCCCTTCACATACAGCTAAAAAGAGATGCAGAATAAGGAGAACTATGGGAGTTTTTATCTAACCCCCTGCTAAAATATGATACATATAAATTCATATTTTAAAAAAATAAAAGGTGTATTTGCGCTCAAAGACAGCATGAAAAACATAGAAAATAGAAGGGAAAAAAGCCAACCACAAATACCACAGAATGATCCTAAATGTTTGCATCACCAATGATATTAGAAGTAAAACAACTATGAAAGTGTCATATTATCTTCAAAACAGACTAGTCCATGGCTCTGAGTTCAGTCTAGAAACTCAAACCTGCTGGCTTCTTAGACAACATCAGATTTGGTTACTTGACAAAAAATAACTGACTGATGTAAAAGGCATTCAGAGATGTATAACCTGTATAGTGTCCCTTTCATTGAAGACAAAATGTGAAAAAAAAGCAGCTCAGATAAACAGTATTTTGCAATAACAGAGAACTACTTAACCGGATTTTAATAAAAAAAAGCTGAACAGTTATGGCTATAAATAAGACTTCCTAACATGTTTACAATGTATAAATGTACACTGTGCACCCATCCTTATGTCCTTTGGCTTGATTATTATTCTCTGCTTCTTTTTATGATCTTGTTTCCTTCCCAGAACACAGCTTATGGAAGCACATTTTCGGAAGATCAGGCTCATATATTACTTAAAATACATACTCAACATGTCCTAAAGCAAAAAGATAATATTTCCAAATGACACAGAAGTTAGTAAGGCAAAATCAAACAAGTTAGTAAGGAAAACTCAAACATGTTAGGAAAAAAAACCCCAAAATCTGAATTTCCATTGAGGTAGGACACATTTTACTTGAAAAATGTGAAAATTTTTGGTCTTCAAAATTATTTTCAATTGCAAGTATATTCAAAAGCATTAAATATATTTATTCCAAGTACTTACCACTAAACATTTAACCAAACAGTGCTTCTTTCATTACGTATGATTTACAGATTTTTAATAAAAACTGTTTCTTCAGGAAATGACAGAAAAGTTGAGAGCTTGCTAGTGTGTTTTCAAGGCCTTCCATTTACACATACTGCTGTGCTTTGAAATTCGCACTGCTTCAGCATGCCAGAACATTCATTCTGGAGCTAAAAACAGATGTGCTTGCTTTATCCTGCTTTTAGCTGCCCTATTAGCAGCTCAATTTTAGAAAGAAACAGTTGTGCAAAATAACTGCTTTCACATCTTTGTATACATATATATTTAAAAAAAAANGCTTTAGAAATTCCATGTAGAAAACTTTATATTCTGTACTTGTCACACCAGTATCCCAATCTTAAGCCAAGCAAAGCTTTAATGTGCTACATTCCCAAAGAGATTGCATACTTTATAACCAAGCTTCTGTCTGCTTCCCAGCATGCAGACTGCTGGGACAGAGCCCAGTGGTGACCACTCAACATGAATCAGGGGCCACGTCTCAAGGCTCTCTCTCCAGTCCCTGCTCCCCAGAAAGGAGCCTTTAACCTGCTCAGGAAATAAAAACCAGCTCTGGATGATGCTGTGTCAGACTGCCTCAGTCAATCTTCTCAAGTGGAATGTCTGATTGTCTTTCCAAAAGACCTTCTCCCGCAGGAGACAACCACCTCTCCTTCTTGTTCTTCTTCTCTGATAAATTATCTTTGCTAAAATTGTCATTTCAGCAACACAGAAATAAGTCACAATTCTGGGCTAAATTATCAGAAAGTGTTCTCTGGAAATCTTTTCAGAATAGCTCAGCTTTCCATTTTGTGTGCATACTCCAAGTCCTGCCTCCAATTCTCCCCTCTGCCAAAGGGATACAAACCCACTTCTCCTGCCTCATATCAGAATGTGGCAATTGCCAAACAGCAGCATTCTGGAGCTCAGCCTGCACCAGTGAAATACATTCACAGGACACAGGACCATTTATCTCCTGTTATAACCTGCTTGTTTAGAGAGACAGTTGTTCCTTTTCTGCATATTTGCATCAATTTTTAAAAGCATTTTTGCACAAAGGGGAAAAGCTCTGGCATAGAGAAGGAAAGCAACATTCCATAGTCTGATAGAACACCTAAGAGAGAACTGTATGTTCTAAAAAAACCTCAGTCAAAGAAGAAAACTTGTGTTTTTCCACGTTTTTAACTTCTAAACTACCTATGAAAACAGCCCCTTTACCTGCTTTTGTTCAAGCATTTAACAATGCATTTATAAATTTTCATCTTGCTGAATAAAAATTATTAGGCTAAGAACATTGCTTCTCTCAGTTTTCCAATTCAGCAACCAAATGAAGAACAAGAATTACATGAGCCTGTATCCAGCTTTTTCCATACAGCTAGACTAAATGAAAAAGCCAACATAATGCTGACCTGGACAGCAGTGTAGCAGTGAAAACCTGTATTTTGTTTCCAAGATTAAAATACGGTCTTGCCCAGTTTCACATGTTCAAATATGAGCAATAACTCTCTTTTTGAATCTCAGCAGCAAATCTTTCCTGAAAATGTTACTGTAATCTCTTCCCTGTGCCACACGATAAATTAAAAACGAGATTTCTCCCACTTCTTTATAACCAGTTCTATATATAGATATTGCCTTCAGCCATCAGGTACAAACGCCTTCAGTTTGTAACAAAGATTTTTTGGGCTGAAGCCAGAAACAGGACTTCCTTTGTCTCGATCAGCATCAAGTTCAGTTTTAGCTTACATTATCTTGACAATACATCCTTTTTTACTAAAAGTTCTGCAGAGAAGCAGTAGCATTCTGAGTCCTCCTATGAAGCATGTGGTAAAAAGAACTTGGTGATTAAATCCATCATAGATTCTCATGCCTTAAATAGTGACAATTTTTAATGGCATTCCTGAGTCTTCTACTGAAATATTAACTCAATATGTCAGTATGTGTCAATTTAAGACTCAAGGATTTTCACTGACACAAAAATAGGAACAAGAAAATCTTCCCATGGAAGCATTGCCTCAAAAATGCTATTTTTAAAAAGAACATTAATAAAATATTGCAATGAAATTGCAACGAATATATTCATGTTCTGGCAATTTTGTTGTTTGTTTCCATTTGCAGGGTTCTTTTCTATGCACCTACAGGTAAATATTTAGAGTATTAGTGCACCAATTTGCTTGTCAAACAAAATTCAGTTGTACCGACACAGCAGTTTTTAGGAAAAATAATTTTTAAAATTACCATATGGCACAGAGCAAACCTGGGTAAATGACTCAAAAGCACACAAAACCATTTAAAAGGGGTGTAAGAATGTTCAGATAGAGCACAGCAATTTATTGGTGTTATGGTTGCATAGAACTTCTTTGGCCAGTGCAAAGAGTATCAAGCCCAGCATTAGAACACAGATGGTCAAGAATGTACTTGTATATTTAACCATTGTCCTGGTAGAAAACATATCTACTGCATAACTCTAAATGGGGAATTAAAGGGGATTTTAGCCTTCAGAACTCCTATATGTAGTAAAAGCTTATTATTTAAAAATTCCAAGCTAAACGTGATCAAAATAAATTTTTCATTTGCGTGTTTTAAAATAGTGACTGGTAAATAAAGAGTTAAAGTTACTCATCCACTTATCTACCCACATGCATATTTATGGAAGAAAAATTATAGAAGAGCTATACCTTTTGTTTAACATTAAGATTTTTTTATACCTTTTCCAACTACAAATTAAAACTGAATTCTATATTTCCATTTATGTTCTAGATTATTATTTGTAGCTTAGATGAAAACTAATACTAGGTCTAGCAACAGGCCAACTAGAGCCCCAATGAATAAATGACAAAAATTTTGATATAGTGCCAAGAAGCAAGCTACTGATCACAAACTTTGAGAAATCTATCAAAACCTCACAGAAAATCCAAAACATTTTTTCTTTTTTAAATACTGTAAAAATAATGTGGATTTGCATAAAACAGTATAAGAAAGCAGTCAGAAAGCTACACAAAATACACCAAGTCCTTAAAAAGACACAGCAATTTCCTGACTGCAGTGATGCTCCCTGACAGTGAGGGAGCCAAGCTACTGCAGTCCTCCCCTTGCTCCTGACAACCTGAGACTTTTTTTAGAAAGCCAGAAACAAAAGGCAAGTCCCAATTCTGGAAATGATTCAACAGAGGCAAAATGCTAACCCCCCTCTTCACTATGCCGATTTAAAATGTAAAATAAAAAGACTAGCAAATTAACTAAGGGAAGAGCATAAGAAAGATTCCTGCAGCTCATCTCTGAATTGTTTTTAAAGGTTTAATAGCCATGAGTATTTAAGGGGATGTAATGCATTTGTATTTTAAGAACCTAAGGAACACAGACAAGTAGGTTGGAGCTGTCTGCAAAAAATATAATGCAGGTCAACATAAAATGTTTGAGTATCTACTACAATAAATGCTCCTACTAAATACATTTTACAGAGAAAGCAGATAGCACAAGAATTGCACGGCATTTCCAGTAATTAGAACACGAAGTATCTTCCTCTACCCCACATTCAATTATTTGATTCTAAACAAAGAAAGCTGGTGGTGATCAAGTGATTAAAAAAGGACAAACCAAACTCAAGATAATGCAGGCACTTTCTTTTTAAATACTGGCACAAGTATAAAGGCAGACTTGAAAAATGCATTAATATGAAAAGGCACAGAAGACAAATGTTTCTATTTATAACAAAATGCTCTTAGTTACTTGAAACTATAGAAGCCCAGCTTTGTGAGTTGAGCTATTCTGCTTCTGCCATCTGGTCTGAAAGGAAACCATGCATACACCTTTCAGACTTTATTAACACACACACAAGTAAAATACAAGCATGAAATATTTTACCCATAGCAAGCAGAATCTGACTCAGCAGTTTGCATAACTCCATAAATACAGTGATGGAATGTTAAATATAATCTGTACCTTGCATAAGGTTGCTTCAACGGACAACTAGGTTAACAGCAAAACAACATATTTACAAAACCACTTTTAATTTTGACTACTATAAACAGTATGATCATTCTTTAATTAAAAATATGTTTCTTGGTAGAATACTCATAGTACAACTACATTTAAATGCAAAGTGTTTCAAAAAATTTTTTGCTTAAAATAGAAAATACACAATGGCTTGATTATGTATTTATCTGATATGTTAGGGGATAAAAAAGGATCTGTACTCACAGTGTTTGAATTTAAATTTTCATTAAATACAGCTCCAGTAGGATACTTCAAATTACTGACACAGGAAACAAACTACTATTCCCCTTACCTAGATATATTGTTGAAGCTGAGGAAGAGACGCTGGAGACAGGGCAAAGCATCCACATCTTTCTAGAAGGAAAAGATAGGCATAAATTCAGCAGCTGAAACTGGCTTTTGAGCCTCTTTACTTGGCCTGATGAAATGCTTTCATTTCTAAATGCTGTAACCTTGCTGCAACATTGATTTCCGTTGAACATGCAGCTCCATCTCTCCCTAATGCAGACTGCAAGGGAGTGTTTCAGTGCAGATCCCACTCTGCAGAACCTGCTGCATCACTTGCAAAGCAAATGATCTTAGAGAAAAGGAGGATACGGCTCCTGCTGCTGCTTTCTGAACAGGCTTTTGGGAAATAAGCCAAGGTGCTGGCTCAGCATTTAAGCTGCAGGATAAACATGCTTAAAAAAAAAAAAAAAAGGGCTTGCTGAAATAAGGTTTTTGAAGTGCAATATAGCAGTGCAATTAGCACTGCCAAACAGCAGTGACTCTCTTGTCAGAGAATGATCTGAAGGTCTCTGTCACCTTGACAACCTTTACAATTAACATATAGAAGAGGGAATGAGTTTCCAGAATAATAAACTGTAAATTTAATATTGCCACTAAAGATCTTACATATACATAGATATGTATATCTAAATAGCAAATAGTTCAAGTATTAGTAAGATGAAACAGCAAGTAAGATCAAACTTCATTTTTGAAATATAAATCCATACCAGACAGACAGCACAGTCTGCAGTGATCCACAGACCATTCAGACTGCACACCTAACCCTTCAGCTCTAATTCTGCATCTCCTTACCCTAACAAGGGCCATACTCCGACTTGAAACCAGAGGACACAAACCTGGGAAAGTGAAAAGAGCATCAGAGCTCAGTGTCTTGATTTTAGCCTACAACCCTTCCTCCTTCCAGCAGATTTCTGACATGTCTACTTGCCATTCCAGAACAGTTCATTCCAAACAGGTAAGCAAAAGCAGCTCTAAAACTCTGTAGCTCCTATTAATGAAACACTAAATCTAAGCTAACAAACCTGCTGAGAGTCACTGCTGGGTACAACATATGATCAAGTCTGCAGTTGTAAAACTCCTGGTTCAGAGCTGTTCTGAGTCCTTCCAGATCAGACCAGGGAAAGATTGAGCTCACAACAGAGTCACACCTGGACCTTCCCTCTGTCCCTGCAGCTACTTGGTGTTGAGGCCAAAAAAGGTGGGCACACATGGTACAGGTGGGTGGACATACACATGATAGGGCATTCCAGGATTGTGCACAGTAACGCTTAAGCAGCAAGGCTTTCAACTCATCACTGGGGAATACAAAGTAATTTCCCCTCAAGACAAATTTCTGTAAGACACACGATAAGTTGCTGTCCTGTAAAACATATTGCAAGTCTCATAGGTGTGACAGCAATTCCTAGGTTATAAAAGAAAAGAAAACAAATTAAAAAAACCCACTAGCTACTTCAGTTTTATACACAAAGTTTATCATACAAAGTTTTATAGTGAGGTGGACTGAGGGCAGGAGTTTTCTTTCCTGAAAAGATGGTGAATACCTCGACCAGTCCTCCCTCAAGTCTAAGACCAAGTTGCAGATGACAAAACGCAATATTCTAAATTTCTACTACCTCAAAGCAAACAAGTAGATCAGTCTTTCAAAGAAAAATATGGATTATCTTCCTAACAGAGACCCTATCTCACTACTGGCTGGAAAGTAAGCAGGTATTTCATAACTCATGGTATGTATAGATCTGTGCTTTTGAGACACACGAGACACTTGGTAATCATTTATTCTGTTTGTTATCCTTCTGAATAGTCAGACTCTGAATCCACTTCAATCCTGTAAGATGATTCTGCTATAAACCAAGCCTCAGGACTGTGCCTGTAAATCCTACAGCTTTGAATCAACTACAGTTTATTCTTACAAAAAATAACTACTTATAATTCAAGGATTTTCAGTGTGTAGTGAATAGCTCAAAGGAAGAAGCCAGTTCCTAAACTGGCAGTCCATGGCCAGTGGATTGTAAGGGATGATTGCAGATTTAATTTCTCAAACCAACTACAGCCCAGTTAGATAACTTTAGTTATTCAATACAGTGAACAGCAATGGATAGAGAGTTCAGTACAGAAACTTATTTTGTTTGACAAATGAGATCATCATCTTTCCCACACAAGAATAATACCCTCAGGGGAGATGGGGGAGAGGTATTGAAAAATAAAGAAGATTCACCAAAAAAAAGTAAGTTATTTAAATCAGATTAATTTTATTAATTATTTTAGAACAGCAAGCTTTTTAAAATTGAATTTGGATTCTTTCATTTGAAGGAAAAAGGAAGTTTAAAAAGCTTGATTCATAATGATAGTGTTGTCACAGTAACTGAGTAACTAAAGCAAAGTAACCAAGTCCTTTTCATGACCTTAGGAGCAAATATTTTGCAGCTAAGTGATACATCGTAACAATGTAGTGATTAAAATGTCTCCTCCACTTGCACAGTCAACCATATGAACTAAAACTTCATCTTAAAGAAATACAGCTCCTCTCAACTACTATATATAGCTCCTCAACTACTCAAGTGCTCCAGAAATAAACTATCTTGGATATTCTTTCCATAGAATGAGAGATTTCTTTCCATATTTCTGCATTGTCACTAATTTCTTATTGCAGCAGAATCCGAATTTCCACACAAAAGAATGTAGCTTTCATTTAAAAAAATAAACCAAACATAAGAAACACATGCATATAATTGTACAAAGAGAAAAAGACAACACCTATCATTAACATAAGAAAAAAAAATTTTAGCAGCCATATTTACATAGTGTTTTAGACAGTACAATGTGCCCAAGACTTAAACAGAGTTAGTGCTGTACTTGCGAAAATTACCATTCAATGAAAAACAAAAAAAACCACTCTCACAAAACTGAATTTCATTAGAACTTAATCAGAGTAAAAAACCAAAAGACTACCACCAACAACAACACTTAAAAAAACCCCACAGGCCAAGCAAAATAAAATATCTCCCTGAAGAGAACATCATCTTCTGAAACACTGTCTGCCAGGAAACACTAAAACACTGAGATACAGCACAGAGTCCAAGCCTGTAAGTCCCTAATTTAAATTTCATGCTAACTCTTCACTTGTGACAGCAGAAAGCAAGTAGAAAGTACAAGCTGCACCTGAGAGGAGTGAAAAGGCAGAGGCTACCAGCAAAGAGAATTCTAGGTAACGTCATTGACACAGGAAAAGGTACAGCAACAGAATCAGCAATAAGCAGAAATTCCTCATTTTTGAAATTTAAAAACAATTCCTACCTGGCAAGTAGCAGAAATTCAAGAAAATAAAGGCTCAGCAGCAACAGGAGACCAAGAATTAAAGAATTATGCAGGGCAGAAAAAAGTTGCTATCTGAGTAAACTCTGTTTTACTTTAAAAAGCTCTTGTTCAAAAAATCCACTTGCCATACCCCAAATTGCCAAGTGAAAATCTTAATTTTCAGAATATGAAGACTTGAAATGGTGGGTTAAAACTTTCATTGGGAAACTCTGCTCTTACAAGCAATACCTATTTTCTCTGCATTTGCCCCAGCAACATTCTTAAGTTAAATTTAAGATGATGGCTTAGCTAACCGACAGAAATTGTGAGGATTTGTTCCTAGAACACAAACTTGTATGGAAAAGGTGTATCTAAATTTTTGTGTTAGAACCACAAAGCTTTTTCACAATCTCTTTTCCCTCCTCTAGAGAAACATCATGAGCTTTCAAGATTTCAAGCACTACAATTCTTCATAGAATCACAGCATAGTTTGGGTTGGAAGGGATCTTTTAAGGTCCAGTCTCCCTGATCACATTTAAAGAAAATAATACCAAAATGCATTTGCCTCACCTTCATGTGGTAGAATTAAGTATTGCAGCAGAACAATATAAGCAACACAATTCGGGGAAATACAAGATCCTCAAATCTGAAATGCTGATATGACTTAAACAAGTTATAGTGCATTATGCCAAAAACAAAGAAAAATAAATAAGAAAAAGAAAAAAGAAGGACAAGAGTTTTGCTCCTTACTATAGCAGAGACTTGATTATGACGGAGGTTGAGTTCTGTGAGGGAATCCAGTCCATTCAGGTTTTCTACAACAGTTAGGAGGTTTCTGGCAAGGTTTAACACTCTCAGTTCACTTAAATGACCAATGTTTTCTATTTTAGCAATCTGTGAAAGAGGTAATACAGTCATTATTCACCAGTTTGAGAATGTCCTATTTTGTTGGTGATTTCCATATATACAGACACATATATGTGTACATGTAAGTCTGTGATGGGAATATGCTGCTATAATATTTCAGTAATTGCTCAATTTCAAAACATACAAAAGTAGATAGCAAGACCAAAATTAAATGCATCTTAAAAATTCAA
The DNA here is from genome assembly GCA_013397955.1 of Grantiella picta. Taxonomy (NCBI): domain Eukaryota; kingdom Metazoa; phylum Chordata; class Aves; order Passeriformes; family Meliphagidae; genus Grantiella; species Grantiella picta. The sequence continues at coordinate 64,274 of VZRM01005296.1, forward strand.
CAGCTAGTTAAACTATCCATTTATATGTATTTTATACAAAAACATTACAGCAAGAGGAACAGAAAATACCACTATTTACACAAACATATTTAGACAGGAGACTTGTAAAAGCAAGCCAAGAGCAGAGGGTTGGCATGAAGAGCACAGACCTCTGCTGATGTCTGCTGAACTACAATTACAGGCTAGAACACCAGTCTAGAATATTAATCCTGGCATTTTATTACTACTGCAAAGATAATGATTTCATCAGCAACATATAGAGATACTCTTTACCACTTTGCTGAGCTTTAAGATTAGCTCTGCTGAATTGCCTATTTCAATTATGCACACATGAAGGTACACCAGCTTTTCATATGGACTGCTAGGTAAAAAACAATACAAGCTATTATCACTTCTTTTTGGATGTTTCAAGTAATACTTTGATAATACCAAAAAGAAATTAGTACACAAGTCAAAGTCTACTTGTAGACACCAAACAAAAATACTATTTTATTTTCTCATTTGCTTGTATCTTTGAATACCTCACTACAAAATAGAATTCAGGAAAAGGTTGTTATGTGCCAAATAACCACTCATCAATAATTAAATTGCACAAATGAAAGTTGCATCTTTTAAAAAATTTTGAAATTGATGAAAAGAAGTTCATGCCTAAAAAATAAAAAAAAAACCAGGTTGCATAATTTTACTTACATCTTGAACTTTTGGAAAGAAAAATGATTCACAGAATTAAACAGACCACAGGAAATTACTCCAATTACTTTTGACATTTAAAGCATTCTAGAATAAAATTCATGCATCCCTGAATTATGCAGTATTATGTGCCTGTATTACTGTGTTAATAACAGTTAGTCTAGTTTATTTCCAATACTTTGTCTACAACTTGTACCTGGGATTTAATTGTTCAGTGATCCCTGGTAACATATAAGAGATACTTATACATAATTAACAATGCTCAATTATTATTGTCCTTTTGCTGAACACCACTGAGACAAGTCTGGCGCCAATTCTCTGATCTGTTGTTTAAATCGCTCCATTCTTAAACATGGGAAACCATATTTTGAAGTTCTCAAAGCCAATTCTGTTGTTGAAGTCTGTTCTTCAGAAGTTTACTATGTAGAAGAAATACCTTTTAAGATAGACTAGAAGGCTGCTAAAACAAATATCCCACAAATTTAAATAGTTAAAGGAGTTCTCTTATTCAGTGTTATATGAGCAAACAACAACAATGAAACTCAGCCTTCAAAACAAGGCACCAGTCTAATAAAATGTATCCCAAACACAGCATTTCTTCTCTTCTTTATTTCTTCATTAAACCTTCAAAAATAACTAATACTTGGTATGGCAGATTGGCGTTTTAAATTCTGAATTCCTCAAAGACAGGGAAAAAACAGAACTTAAACAGGAAAACCTACGTATCTTTGAACTAGGAAGGAAGAGCAAGATGATTTATCTATGGAAAATAAGTTCACAGTCTTTATTTGGCCTTTACATGAAAAATAAATTAAACCTACCCAAAAAAGGAAATAATTAACTTCATTTCCTAACATTTGTGCCCTTCAAATGGACATTCATGATGAAAATATTGTGAAAAACAAAATAATTTACCATACTCCAAGATTTAATATCAGGTCCTGACACAGGGAAATTTATTACGTTCTCTGCATCAAGGTAATCCTATCACTATGAAGGTGACCTAGCAACAACCCAAAACTCCTAGAAAAGTTGTAGTTAATGTGAAGATACTTACACAGACACTTGACAAAAAAAAGTCAGATCTACATTACAATCACTTGTAAGATTTGTGCAAGGTGTGTTTCATTTTAATTAGTGAGTCCTTCCTTTGTGCTGTGAAGGTGTGCTGACTGCCACAGCTGCACCTTTAGTCTGCAAGTGTTTTTACCAAAAACATAACCCCCACCAAATTTCTAACAGCAAAACAAAAAGGATTATAACCACACAAACACTTGGGAATTAATATGTTTGAAGATGGCCAAGACTCCAAGGGCAATGCCATCATCTGGTCCTAGACTGCCTCTGCCACCATACAATGAGGGTATTGTTTGACTAATGTTATTCAAAGCAGCCACAAACTTATTGCATCACTTATAACAGTAAGTCCCTACAGTGCTAACTTGTCTTTTTATTTTCTTTTACATATATTTTGGGAAACTTGTTTAGTAAGACCACCAACAGTAAAAACAGCAACCAATTGTATCTAAAAATTTTATATGAGTTCTAAGACTGTGTTACTTTAACAACATCACAACTACTTGTGGTAGGTTACTATTGTATAGGTGTGAGTGGCATTACACTCAGCTGACTCAGCATTTTAATCGCTGTAACTTTCCTAAAGTACAATGCTGAAAGTACAAGAGACTTAATATAAAGATTCAAAATAAACATCATGACGCCTTTTTTTAATTCACTGATTTCTGTGAACTCAAGAGTTGCAAAACTTGCTACCAGTTCCCTTTCACAAAACAGTACTTTGGTAAAAGACACAGCAAATACATGATGTCTACACAACAAAGGTAAGTACTCAAGTTATTGCACTGTACCTGATTTCCGTGAAGATCTAATACATCAAGGTTTTTTAGATTCTCCAGATTTGATATCTTCTTTATCCTGCAAGACATTTCAATTATGAGAAATTATTTTAATATTAGATTAAAAGTATCTTTCATTTTCCAGCCAATACAAAACTTAGCCCTTTTTTCCTGACTACCAAGACTAATAGAAAAATAACAAAATTTTAAACCAAGAAAAAAAATTGATAGATAAATGAGTATGTCTTAAGACTATCACCTTCCATTCTGATTGTCAATAATTCATTAGCAGCAGTATTTATGTGGCTCTTCTAGAGAGAAGAAAATGACGGAATGCTTGCTCTGCTAAAAAACAAACTCAACAACTTCACTGTCTTAAAATTTCTCTGTCCTGTCATATTCTGTCAGATTCCAAACCTAGGCTATTATATACCCAACAGCATCATCTACTGGCTGATGGCATTGAATGTGTATTAAGCATTTGCTTCAAGAGTAATCAAAGATCACACACAGATCAAGCTGAAAACAAGTTGCTAACAACTGTGTCTGAATTACAACCACTCACAAGTATGTCAACTCCTAACCACCTCCACACCATAGTTTTAAGGTAAACTGCACTCAGAGTGGTTATGAAATGGAAAATAATTCCTCAAAGCACTTTAAATTGTAGTTCTCATGCCCCAGTATTTTACTGCGAACAAAATTGATTTCTGCAGGTGAGATTTTTCAATACAAATGCTCTTAGCTCTAGAAACATACTGCACTATTGAAACTTGTTTCGAATTCAGGCTCAATTAGGAGGTATATTCTTTATAATCTGCACATAACTGAAATCTGGTCACCAGTTCTCACTTTACTGAAAATAAGAAAATAAGGGAAATTAACAAAGTCAGAGCACAACCCTTAGATGTGTGAGCAATTGCACAAATACATGTATTAAATTATTAAAATTAAAGGCTACAGGACTAAAAGAAATAAATAAGCAATAAAATCCATTACTCATCTGTCTGGTATTTTTCCCAGCTAAATATATCAGGCATAAATACTTCTTATAGGTTATAAATAATCAATGACTATTACATTTGATGGGAAAAGACATTCCACCTGCCACACAAATCTAAGAACACATATTCAATAGTCAATCAGAATAGAAGATTAGATGGAAACTTGAAGTACTTCAGAACTGTTGGTTAGATTTCCTTAAGAAAGGAAGTTCTGAAGAACATGACACACAAAATCTGTGTGCTTCCTCAGTGGGATCCCTAACACTTAGCTGCTCTTAGGGCTGATCTCACTGGTAAGACAGCAACATCACAAACAGAAATCTGTAAGCAACAGGAACAATGACAGATCACAGTTGTTACACCTTAGGAAGTAGAGTGCCTTAGTTAGTTTTATTATTTTTACCTGTTCTTTCCCAATAGAAGGACTCTCAGGGATCTCAAAGTTGAAACCCCACTTATTTCTTCAATCTGATTATCATATAAATCTAAGAAAACAAGATGGTGAAGATTAGAAATATTTTGGATACGAGTTATAAAGTTATGCTGGAAATTCAAAAGACGAAGATGATCTTCCCCATCAATAATTGGGCACACTGTCAGTTTTTGCCTGGAAGAAAAAAAGAAAAAACAGAACATACAAGTAAGTAACAAATCAGTAATCCACCTTCTGCTCATACAGTTTGACTGAACAGAGAAACCTATATTATCTTGGTAATTCTGTAGATAAAGCAGTAACTCCTACCTATTAAAAAGTTAGCATGAAAACATAGCAGAAATGTTTCCAAAATTTTCTGAACACCTCTCCTCTCAGAGATTTGCTTGTTACATGAAAACTCCATGGAAGTTTCATGTTGCAACCACATTAAAATTCCAACAGATGAGGTCTCACAATTTCTTAAGTTTTTCTTCAGCTATCACATGAACATTCTGAACAGATCAGAAATCTGCCTGCCTTGCATGACTGCTGTATGGATATATTCATCATAAGGACACTCACACAGAATTTCTCCATGAGACACAATTCTTCTCTCAAACACACACACAAAACCCAACAACCCAAGCCCCCCACGGACTGCAGCCACTAGTGGGACACTGGTCACTCTGGTCACTCTAGCCCAGGGGTCTCAGGCTCTGGCATATGCACTCCATCACCCTCTCACCTTTCCAGGCTAAGTCTGTCAGAGTTCAGTATTTTTTCTTCAGCAGTACGTTGTAATACAGGAAATGTTATTGATGAACTGCTCCCAAAATTGGTGTTATCTGTTAGAATATCATACAGAAAGTATATCAACTATCTCTCTGTAGATACACTTAATGAACTACAGGCGACAAAAGCAAAATTTTCTCTTATAAAAGTAAAGCATTAGATAGTTCATTAAAGTGCATTTTGTCTCCATTCAGTACTACGATTTATCAGTTTTCTTTCCTGCTCTGGACTATATCCCTCTACATCCTCTTTCCAAAGTACATCAATTTCTTTACTTTCTGAGATTTTTTCCAGCAATTTTTTATAAGATACTTTGTTAATGCCTTTATTTTGATTCTAATTACTCAATGATGTTTTAACATAACCTTGTAAAATTGTTTCACAATTTCAGTATCTGAACTTAAAGAAGGTATTACCTAACTTAAGATCAATTTAAAGACACAGATAAAAGAGATGATAGAACTAGAAAATAAAGCACCAAAACTTTGACTCTCACTAAGCCACAAACAAATGCAAAGTCTTTCAAAGGTAAGTGCAAACAATACCTAGTGATCGTTGGTATTATATTTCACTCCATTGTAAAGAAACAGGCAGCCCTTTTAAACACATTTATAAAGCTATTAATCCTTATGTATTTCATTAATAGCAGAGGAAAAAAGGGAGGATATCTAAAAATACCTGCAAAAGTAATCAGCAAATGTGTTCTGTGAGCTTTGGCTTATTTGGAAAATGATCCACTCAAAAGTATTGGTCTAAAATAGATAATTGTGCCTGCACACTACCACAAAATATAGGCTCATCTTCTGTGTGCTTGGCAGGTTTTTTTCCCCCTCTTCCTTCAAATAAATCAAATACATTAACAGGAAAAACATCCATTCTTTAATAAACAAGACAACTGTTTTACTACTACAGCAAGTGAGTCTGTTATTGTCTGAAATATACCCTCAGGTATAATTAAACATTTACTTAATGTTAAACATATAAAATTAAACATTTACTTAATGTTTAAGTACAACATTTTGTCAGTCAATTTAGAATCTTTTCAGTTCTACTCTTGAACATTTTATCACTAGCTATTCTAACAACACTCTCTATGCATACTTCAAAATCAAAACCATTAAAAAAGAGACCAAAAGAAATTACAATCAATTAACATTGCTGCAGAAGTCTTACTTTAGTTGTGCCGCAGGTTTTAAAGCCAAAAAACATAAGATCAGGAACTTAAAAATCAGTCTGAAACATGACAGTATGGCAGTAATGTGACTTTTTTTCTGTCATCCTCCTAAAGACGTGTAAATGATCCTTATTGCTGCTCTTCCATTAAAGAAAGACTTATAGAAAGCCTCTATTATATTTTTGAAAAAATGTCTAGTGGTTTCCTGGCAATGGTGTAATGACCTCTCTTAACACCCAAAGGGAGCACTAGGGAACACCTTTGGTAAGGCATCCCCTAAGAGAGAGAGAGAGAGACTAACGAGGCATTTCCACTGTTACCTGAAGCACGTGAACTAAAAATATTGCTGCTTTGTCAGGGTCTGGATTTTGTAGGGTGTGAACAGAAGTCTTGTCAAGTACTCATAAAGAACTTGTACTCTGCTTCAATTCCAAACCAGAACGTTCTGTCAGACTGGATGGTACTGGGAGACAGAGCAGCTCATTAGGCATCAAACAACTTAATACTCTTTGGTCTCCTGAACAGGGAACAAAACCAAACTGCAGACTTAAATTTACTCCACAAGTTGTATAATAGCCCTAAAAATCAACCCATTCTGAATGCTTGCTGGCCTTCATTTTTTACCAGAAGAAATAAAGAGTTGCCATGACAACTAAATTGATCGTCTGCTCTAACCAATCACTGTTTTACATGACAGGCAAGCAGCAGCATGGCAAGCAATGCTGTTTCAAGTCTCTTCCAGTCCTCACTGCAGTTAGCAGTGATACCACCAATACCTTGCTCTGCAAACCCAAGAGCACACAAGCAGTAAAGAAAAGCTTTCTCTTAATATCAGGGTGCCACATCAGAAGCTGAGTTTGTCTAAATATATTAAACTATATATTAGAGAACTGTGTGGCTTTTGAGGGAACATACAGTCGGGCACTTGATAGGTTGTGGCTTTGTAGGTAGAAGAAAAAAATACTGTTCCATGAGGGGGGAAAAAAAACGATGCAAAAAGCCATCTGAACCAGGCAGCAGAAGGATAGTGGGTTCAGGACACGATGCAACAGTAAATACATTGAATTGCTGTAACCAAGTAGGAAACACTATCACTCTTACATTTTCTAATCATGATACAATCTTTTTCTACTTTTGAAACAATAAAAGACATACAAAAGAAAAACAAACCAAACCCCATGGAATATTACCTCGTCTTCCTGAGTAGTTTTTTTCCAGATCATGCTGCAGAAGTCTGTTGTGGAAAGATGGCTGGTCTTTATTTATTCTGAGGTCAAACTGTAACACAACATTTATAATATTTATGTTAAAGTTTTCAAATGCAAATAATGTCTTTAGACAGACAAACACAACCTCAGTAATAACTGCAGTTCTCAGAAATTTCTACAAATTCTTTGAAAAAAAAGGTGAAGAAATAATGTCTCCAATAAAAGGTGCATTCATTCTTTTAAAATACAACGAGAAAACCTCACTGTTGGAAACCAAGATGAAAATATGGAAGTTACCAGCACGTTCATATGCAGTTGACTAAACAAATAAAAACCAAATCCCCCCCCGTGAGGAATACTGCAATTACAGGAGAAAGAGAGCTACAGAGGAAGAACAAGAAATCATACATACATATATATATATATATATATATACATCTTATTATATACATCTTATGGCAGGCTATAATACAACCTCCTGCTTATATTAAATACTATCAGATATATTAGTTCTTTTAAGTCAACAGATGAGTACTGAAAAGGTAATTCCTATTTGAAAGCATACAAATATTTCAGTCTCATACAACCACATTAGTTAATATAATTATCCAAGAAAAGGTAATAATTACTGATAATTACTGGTTTGTTTTTTTCTGGTATTGATGAGGTCTGGATGACCAACTGAAGACCACAGTTGTTAACCTGCAAGTTACAAGAAAGGGAAATAAAATGCTATGTTTCTCAAAAAATAAATAAAATTATTTACTGCCATACTGATACTGCATAACAATACAATTTCTTTTCAAACAATAAAGCCATTTTCAACAGCAAAATCTGCCGAGAAAGGAACTACTTTGCAAAATATTATGAACATCACACCTCTAATTAACATTGAATTTCTAGTTTTAAAAAATCACGCTGGTTTTAGTTTTAAAAATACACTGAAAGCAATACTTCCATGGGAATAAAAGTCTCATTATGAAGCAAACAAGTGTTTACATTCAAATACGCCTTGTTTCTTCAAAAGGCAAAACGTGCTGGTCGTTCCAGTGTATTTCTGTGAGCAAACAGAGAGCTCTCCCAGGAGCACTGAACCCAACGCTCCTGCATGCACTCCCAGCGCAGCCCAGCCGCTGTGGGGAGCGGAGCTGGAGCTGGAGCTGCACCCACCCGGCACCCCCGGCCCCACCTACCGCTGCGGGC